>OX442415.1:28987516-29079636 GCA_949361645.1 Spongilla lacustris
TGGCCAGGAAGAAGGAATATTTTGAAAGAACTTCTTACAAGACAAACTGCATGAAGCCATGCACGTTCATGAAGAAGAGCAAAGCTACATGCATAATGTATAAAAGTTACATACATGCATGTGGTCAGAGATTGCATGTGTTATAGCTTACATAACCACAAATCGGTACATGTATAAGGCCATTCCAAATGTGATTGTAGTTTCCCGTCCTCCGCCCGCGTCATTATAGACCACCCGCGTAATGTCACCATTTTGTCCATTATTCTAATTATCGGAATACCGGTACTTTTAATTTCAATTCATTTGTTAGAGATGTTGGTTAACGTGTGCGTGTACGACGAATGTTGCCATACAACACTGCTGAGTTGGACTATTTTAGGCCATTCCATATGTGATTGTAGTTGAATGTAGTGATTGTAGTCCAAAAGGTTGTCCGCCATTTAATAATAGCAATTTAAGAAAAGTCTTGCGTGTTTCTTCTTGCCTAAGCGTCTCAGACATCAATAGTTACCGGTCCGGACATACAGCGCCATAATTTTCATTCTGCCACCTTTTGTATTCATGCCTGATGATGTGAGATATAGAATAATTAATGTATTCATTTTAATAATTACACCTTCTCTTTTATTGCTTCCCGGGTTGCCATCATGACCAACAAATCAAAGTCAATGATACTGTCCAACTTATGTGGCAAACTGAGTATCATCCTTGTCAGGTCTAATGCCAAAGCCATAATGCTGAGATCTCTGCATGATGCCGGTGTAACAGGATAGCGTGTCCCCCCGGATACATTGTCCGCCTACGGACAATGTATCCTAGGATACATTGTCCCCCTTTAGGATAGACTGTCCCCCCACCATCGACACATACATAAACAGTTGTCTCTTTGATCCGAACTTCTCCAAAGGCTTAGCCCTCCAGACTAAATAATTAGCGACAAGTGACTCCGTATACTACCAATCACTTCCGTTCAAACACGTGTCGTCGTGTCGAAGAAGCCAAGGGGTGAGCGTTAAGGCCAGATATCACAACGGAGGGGCTTTTGTACAATGAAAATTTTCTAAGTACATGTACTTACGCGAAGGCGCGTATCGTGAAGAAGCAACAAAGCCAGGATGAAAGAATGATCAGAAGAACTGTTAGGCTTAGTCTACTGTTTCGAAAGGATAGGTTGAAAAAAGAAGGAAAATCAGCTAAAGGTCATGCGATCGTGCCATGACGAGAAGAGCGGTTAGTTTGTAAAGTACATTTACCTCGTATGTCCAAGGTTGTATTTCAGTTTACCCCCCCCCCCCCCCCCCCCCCCCCCCCCCCAAAGCTGGATTTGTTAGCGGATCAGCCGACTGTTCCCCGGTCTAGCTGGGCTTAGTTTAGGGTACGCCCAACTAGCTGGGCTTAGTTTAGCTTAGGTTCAGCAGTATGTATGGTAAATTTACAAATTACAAAATTAGGGGGGGGGGGGGGGGGGGGGGGGGGGGGGGTAAACTGAAAGCTTACTAAAATAAGATCAATTCAAAACTTAAAAACTTGAAATGGTGAAGTTTTAGTAATGTTTAATTAGTCCATTTGGATTGCAACCCCCCTTTATAAATTATAGATGCCCCTCCTCCCAGTTTTCATATATAACCGTAAGCGGACAGCCCAGTTTTGTATATAAACCCCCTTTTAAAAATTCCTGTCTATACACCCCTGAATATGGTACTGACACTTCATGTATTAAATCTCATTATCTTTACACATTAATGATTTTTTTCTTTCTATACTAACTTGAAAAGGCTTGGCTGATTTTAGTTTACATAAACTGTATGCATGCATCTTTCTTATTAGCCTTCAGTACAAATTTTTTAAAAGTAAATAAAACATTGCCCCATGGAAGTCTGGCCAGTGTGGACTTTACTTGTGTGCATGTACACCTTTACAGCCTAGATATATCTGATGCCACAAGGGAAGCTAGAGCTGTATAGCGACAGCTGCTGAAGCCAGGAAAAGGGAGAAATATGCTCTGCTGTCCAAATCCCACCATTTGCAATTGAGCCCTTGGCCCTGATGCTCTCAGTTTGCTCACTGATATCAGCAGGCATCAGCAGAGCATCACAACTCCCTCCCATTCCTTCTCCAGAGAGTATCCATTGCATTCCAGCAGGGTATTGGGTATTGGGCAGCACAAGAAGTGTGAGATTTATATAGTGTAACCTTGTGTATCCAGTACTGTATGTATATAATTATAATAATAAATTTATTGTATAGTTTTTAAAAAGGCATATTATAATATATTCAAAGTAAGTCTCCAATTAAATCACGCAATGTGCTGAGGTGAGAGCTGCATATCTGCCAGATTGATGAAGGTGGATAAGTAGAAGAATATGGTTTCTTTGGCATTGCATATGCAACCAGCAAATGCAATGGTGATGATGTGTGTACCATTCAGTATCACAGCAGTATGAAGATGAGAGCTCATTTGGTAAAGTATTTTCAAGACAGCGTCTAGTATATTGAAGACATGCAAATTCCTGTGATATTAAAAACATATGCCTGAGAAGGTGAAAATGATCCGGTGCTTCCAATGCAAAGAATGGATACACCAAACATGTGAAAAAGCTATAACTTGCAGGGCATTTACTGAAAGGATGTTTTTTTAGCACGGCAAATCTTTGAAAAGAACTGCATGGCTCGAATTAATGGACGGGTGAACGTATATTAATTGCTCTGTACATGCTGACTTATATATCCCGTTGGCAGCATGCTGCAGTGTTTGGTATTTGCTCAGAAAGGCGCTGAGTATTATATGTGCATCCCCTTGTGTCGAAGGGAGGGGGGGACAAATAATCCTAAAGCGGACCGATAATCCTAGGAAGGATTGTCCGAGGGGGGACAGCGTATCCTAGGACACGGAGTCCGGCGGACAATGTATCCTAGGATACATTGTCCGGCCGGACAGCCTATACGGCGGACACGGTATCCTATTACACCGGCTGCTGGAGGTTTCTCAGAGAACATTTAATAATAATTATTATTAATAACAATAATGTATATAGATAGCTAGGTGCAGGTGGTAGGTATCTTATTAGCAATTAATAATATAGTTGTGAGTATGTCTATGGTTAATAACTATACATGTGATTATTAATAATTATGGATAATAGCCGCCCGCCCGCATGGGTTTTGGTAAAAGGTCCGGACGGGAAACTATTTTCACATTTGGAATGGCCTAACGTTTCAAAGGTACGCCGGTAGTCATGTTCCAAACAAAATGCTTTGGTACTATCGAAAGTAGTTACGCTAGTAATTGAGAGTTACGTTAACTCTTATATACATGTATAGGATTTGACTCATATTAAAAACGGGACCCGCTTGACTTCTCCTATCAATCGGATGACTTACATGAAGCTAGTTGTCGGTATAGAACAAGTAATCAAAAAAGAGCCGTTTCGTGTTTGTTTGATGTTACAAAACCGCGTGTGGTTCAAGAGAACAAAAACGATTCTGTTTTTCCTCGTCCCCAGACGGAACAGCGGCCATTTTCCCCTTCTTCCTTGATAAAAACCGTTTCAAAGGACGCGAATGGTGCCAATATGTTCAGAATTTCAAGCAGTAGTGCTGTCACACAACGAATGGTCCCCCCAATAATTGGTCCCCCCGGACCATCCATGGCAACATGCAGCACATGGTCCCCAGGGGCGGATCCAGGATTTTAGAAAAGGGGGGGTTGTTCATGAATAATAATTAATTAAAGAGGGGGAGGGTGCCGTGCGGGAGGGGGTACCCCGCCCACCCAGCTAGGGGGCCTGGGGGAGCGCTGTAAGCCTCCAGCCGCCAACGCTTTTTTATTATATCATGCTCAAATCACTACATAAAACTGCATGCAAAATCGGAAATTGTATATGAATCGAACAGCAATTTACGACTATAAGAATTGCTGGATCTATGTACGTACTACAATCGGATGCTTGAAATAGGTATGTTACAACACGCCCACAAAATGGCGCCGATTTTTGGTCAATGATGCTGTTTTAATGTTTTACGAGATACCCCTTTATTGACAGCCTTTTTTTTGATCTATACTATATAACCTTTACAAAAGTAGCACCATGTTGATGTAGATGACAGTTCGAAGTCTCGTTAAGAGTCTTAACTAAGTTAAAAGAGTTCTGCTCTTCGATATACAAATAATCGGGACGAATATGATTTACAAATGTTTCACGATTTACACAAAAACGGGCGCATGCAGCTATTTTGGACAGCGTCTTATCTTGTCCAAAGGGACCACCATTAAGTTCAGCGCAATGATATCCTTTATTGTTCATCCTTCTGTCACAACCTATAACATATCATCAGTTAGCGCAAGATATTACGAAGTACGTGTAGTTTCACTCCACCTTCGTTATCGCGCGAAGTACTTCACGAAACAATCATTTTGCTCTTCTTCGAAAACAGTCCGCTCTTTCGCTCTTATTACAAAGAGGATGATATAGGTTTGCTTACAGCAGCCGAAAAGCTAGCAGTAGTACTAGTGTATGTCGTATTCCATGTCGAGCGACAGTATTTCCTGACTACAGAATTTCCTAAGGATATAAGGTCGCTACGTTAATTATGAGTGACACAATTTCCTGAGGAAAAACTGTCGCCGCGACATAATTTCCGGGCGACAGATTTTCCTGTGACACCGGCCTTGCCAAAAGTGTACCGGGTAGTGAGAAGGGACCGTTAGCTATATAGGATGTCGGATTACGTATTCTGCTAGTTTAATACGTGTTGTACACAGTTCGCTGAAATAAAAACTTGAACCTACAGTTATACATGTACAGCTGGTAATTCTGACACTATAGTGCACTTCACTGAGCATAACATGCGTCGGTATTGTAGGTGCAATACATTCCAAAGTAGCTATTTATTTGCCAACATATCCAACCACTGTATGCATGATTAATATGTTAGGCGAATGTAATAGTATTAACTCAATGTACATGCCTCGTTCTGTAACACTTTTTTATTGCTGATTTGGCGAGGATTTTGATAACAGATATCGTTAATTATTACCTAGCCAATCATATCTGCACACAAAAATACAACACCCTGTTAGTCTGTTAAGCGTTAAATGAATATTTATACCAAATGTAGAAAGTGCATGTCATTTGAACAATGACCATATAGGCAAATTGCAATAACTAATGAGTTGCATCCAAATGCAGCAGACATGCTTATATCAGTTAAAAAGCTTAGCACCAATAGCAGGCCCGTAGGCAAGGGCCCCCTCCGACCTCCCCCAGTTTTTTTGGGTACCACTTTTAATTTTATGTACAAGGGTTGTAGTACTGACTCGCTCTGTACACGAAGCACATTGGTACAGTACCGTCCAGAGCCTATACATACATGTACATGAGGATTAAAAAAATAATCATTAATTTCCTGGGATATTGGGGCTCCGCCCCAGATTCCGGTGGGGGAGCTTACAGTGCTCCCCCATACCCCCTAGCTGTTGCAAGAGGGGGGTTCGCCCCCTTTGCACCCGCCCATCCATTTAACCCCCCCCCCCCTCCCGCCCCAGTTTTTCAACCTTGTCCGCCAGAATAGATACGCAATTCAGCCAGGACATCAGATATCCCTTCGCCAGGTCTAACCGACAACTTACTTCTAGCCTAACGGTACTTTCTCACTACCCGGTACACTTGCCAGTACACTTTTCGCAACTAAAATTGTACCGGGCGGTACAATTTTGGTTGCGAAAAGTGTACCGGCCGGTACAATTTTCGCCCGGTACAATTTTTGCGTGACAGCGCTAGCGGACCTATCCATTACGCTCCGACCGATCCGCATGCATGGAGCGTAATGGATAGGTCCGCTAGCACGGGTCGTTTTACGAGTACCGAAAGGTTTTAAGCCTTACTTATCTCGGCCCGATCCTGAAAAGACTTGTTCTGTAAGTCAGTACCGTTAAATGCAGCCAGGTCCATTCCGTGACCGAACGGCAAAAACTTTTTTTGCTGTCCACCTGGGTGTCCAATTGTACCCCCGGGTGGACATTCAGGACGAATCCCGGAACTGGCCGGAAGTGATCATGTCAGTGGATTTCACATTATTACGTAATTAATTTACCAGCTGGAAGCGATAATGCGCAATATCGTCATTTGGCAATCCTTTGCCATCTTACGGCCAAATGCTGAAGCAGACAAAGCTTATTTTAGGTTATACACATCCAAATATGACCCTGCGCTTTCACCTCAGGAGTGAATGGAGACAAGCACCATTTCAGCGATATTTATTTTCGTTGTCTTGTACTAGGAGTGCAGCTTATTAATGCTTCAAATACTATACTTATCATTCTTCAACTTTCTGCAACTAACCCCCAAATGATTCATGGCAGTACTCTAAGAAGTATTTGTGTTGTAATATGTTTCATGTTTGTCTACAATCGAAATATTAATATATACGATGATATATATTCTATCATGTGTATGCATGCAGCACCTTCTGAAATGGATCTCACTGGACTCAATGTATGCAGCAAAAGGCACTATACTCAAAATTGGATGATTTACAATGTAATGCCCTAGCTGCTCAATTTGTCCTCAGTGGCCAATAGGACATGCCAACTATCCATCTCTGCCCCTCTGGCTTTCAGTTGTCTCCCAGAAGGTCTTAATTGGTCTCCACTTAATTTGAACCAAATCAGAACTATCAGATGATGGCTAGGCTTATATGGCACCATGCTACAACATGCAAATGACGAGGAGATGTTGTACATCACCATAACTTGTTGAGGAATTGTTTTGCATTTACTTTGCACATTTAAATGTCAATAACCTAACTCCAGATGATGACCACTCAAGACCGGTAGATGTTACTGTCCACAACTGGTCTCAAGACAAGCCTGCAGCTTTTTTGACGTTGTTGCTTCATTCACTTAACTTGTCGGAAGTGGCAGTGTCTTCAGGAGCAGCTGCTTAGTGGGCCTCTGAGATAAGGAAGCACAACAGTAATGATGGCAAGTGTGGAGATCTAGAATGGGTTTGTATCCCTTTGGTTGTGGAGACCTATTGTGCGTGGGGTCAAGAGGCTGTGAAGAGTTTTGCTCAGTTGGAATATAGGCTGGTTATTACCTGCTCCAAACCAAAATCTGCCATGACACACTACCTATATGGCAGGCTAAACACCTGCCTTGTTAGATCAGTGGCATCAGCCATTTAATTTGGTATAATAATTATGCAGCTGAAAATGTACTTGTCATTGAGGTGATAAACTACCACAAAATAAAAAGTTCTTGGCTCCCATAAAACTAATTACAAGATCCTCTGCTTCGAGATAAAGCAGCCCTCATGTCATAGCTTTCCTGTACTAGACATCAGAGGCTAGTCAAGGCTTTTCCGAAAAGACATGGAGTCAGACATTCACAGTATGCAGTTCTTGTATAGGCGTATATCAAGTCGCTTATTGTATACAATTACACCTCCTCTTTGCTGCATGTTGTCAAGTTAGCACCCAAAAGGTTCCAATCTGCAAGTAACACCTCCATCATACAACTCATTCCTACAGCTAGGGGCATAGGGCACAGTGTTACATATTTAGCCTGAGGTTTTATATGGCAGCATACAGGTACCATACTAACTGCATTCTATCAGGATAAACTGTTATCAAAATACATGTTTTTAAATGAGGTTTGTAGGTTATATAATGTCTCTTATAAGCTAGAATCATTCATTTGCTTTGTATTAAAAAAGAACCTTTCACTACCCACACTGCATCCATCACATGTCCACTATTAATCCTGAATATATATGTAGTGCTGACACCTGACCACACCCCATCTCCAACAACAGATAAAGAATAGGAGGCTTTCTCTGATGACACTGAAGGATGAGAGGTCAGGTGCCAGCAGGTCTGTGTTACCATGGCACCCAGCCACTGTTTGACAAGAGACCATCCTACCAAGGACACACAATTACCTACACACCACACAAACACGTGCAAATAAATACACATGCACAAATGCACATGCACACACATGCCATAACATTATCAGTTGTGACAGTTTACAATGGTAAAATATTTCTCAAAGACTGTGTCTCGGCTTAGATGATTTAAAATTGCACACACATGCACTGTTTCTCAAAACCCATGTAATAATATCCTCTAATTACAAGCCTATACATGTCCATTACTGAAACTAAAAGTTAAGTTGCATAATTCAGTCTTCAACGAGGATGGAGAAGTAACATTATCCATGTCATGGTTTTTTTTTTGGTTCGATGGACTGCATTCAGTTACCATCTCAGGTGTTGCTATTCTTGGTGTCACCTTTTGTCTGAGGTGATACTGATGTGTACGGCTAGTACGGCGGCATTGTGCGCACCAAATGGAAACAGTGACAGCAATGGAGATCCAACTCAAACCACCAATATGCAAATGCTAACAGTGAAAATAAATATCTTGCTGGGTACCCCAAAACAGGTGATAGCTGACAAAGAAGTTTGTTAATCAGTAAGCTAGTTTAAAAATAAAATAAAAAACAAAAATGGAAAACAAGATCCCACTTTAGGATTCAGCAGACATGATGAAGTCACCAATGCCAGGGTGGATATACTTATAGAATATATAATATTCGATGACTTAAGATTACACTACAATACATAACACATTCAGAGGAGAGGGGGTTAGAAGCAAAGTTCCCAAAATAGATATGATATATTTTCTGGCACTTTGGTTAGTGGATTTTCAGTTATTCATAGCTTACAGTGGCTGTCTTGAAATTCCAAAAACCATGCACATGCAAGTGCATTAGATCCATGAGCAAACTGTATTTAGGGACCAAGTATTCTGGGGATGTTTTGCGGATCAGCATTAGTGCTATATTAGCTACTGTTGTGGTGATATTCATGATCTATAAGTATATCCACCCTGGCTGGCTTTGGTGACTTCATCATGATTGCTGAATCCTATGGGATCTTGTTTTTTTTTTTTTTTTTTTTTTTTTTTTAACCAGCTTACTGATTTTCCCATCCCACTTGAAGATTGTATCATAGGAACTGAGGTGTAACATTGTGCTCTAGTTAACGTTGTACAAATGAGTTTTATGAGGTGTATGCGCTTGCATGTACACAAATAAGCAGTGTTTGCTGATGTCACAGCCGAAGACCCCTGCAGATTGGAACATTTTGGGTGCTAACTTGATAACATGCAGCAATGAGGAGGTGTAATTGTACAATAAGCGACTTGACAGCGTTGTTTAGATAATGACCGGCCATAATCTACAGTTATTAATGTTCTTTTGGCAGAAACTAACTATACCATGTATAACCATAGATGTTATAACGTGTGTTGACATCGCCTCCTCAATACATACAGGTGTATGGTGCTATGATGACAAGGCAAAAATAGTGGAATGAAAAGAAGGCGGCACCTTTTAGCCAGTGGCATTTCTTGAAATATTTTTTAGCCCGCAATGAGAATTTCATTCCGGATCCGAGTTTAGTATAAATTATAATTATTAATTGAATAATTCATCAGTATTCGAATTAGTGTCATGCACGACAAAGCGGTTGCGATTAAGACAAGAGCCACTGAAAACAATGACCTGTCATGTCTATGCAATGGCGGCGATCAATACCAATCAACGTGTGCACTCCTTGAAGTTGTGGTGCCCAGGCCATTCTTGATTAATATGGCAGGTACGTATGCGTTTTGTTGGTTTGTTACTTAATATTTCCATGCAGAATTGGCTCACGGTCCCTTGCAATCTTCTTATGCATAAGTCAATTTGAACTTATATTGACTTGATCGTGAGTTGTTCCTGCCAAAAATATGCATAAATTAAAAACAAATTATGCGGTACAATTTTCGCCCGGTACAATTTTTGCGTGACAGGGGGGGGGGGGGGGGGGGGGGGTGGGGGGGGGAGGGGGGGGGTGTGTGCAAGAAGCGGGGTAAGTATATAGGCACACTGCGCTTGCGCCAGCAATTATGCGGCGTTATCATGCATACTTATCCTGCACACATCTGAGTCATTATACATGTACTGTATATGTATTGTTGTGGGTGAGCTGGCAATTCTCAACCATGCATGATGTCTTTCATTCCTGTTCCAGGTCGTACGCGATATTTATACTAGAGAAGTCATCCGAATAGTGTATAGCATTTCAGTATAAGGCTACAACGTAGCTATTCAATTACATGGGGTTGTGATCAACACAGCAAAGCTTTCACTGCAAGGCTATAGCTTGGACACTGACGCCATTTATGATGTCGTGATCCCTGACATAGGCTTCGCGCCAAGCTTTGCCGGTGTCGTAGTGCACAATGTCCCCCCTAAAATTTGTCCCCCCGGACGTTTTGCACTAGTGTACAATGTCCCCCCGGACATTCTGCACTAGTGTACAATGTCCCCCCGGATAATCTACACTAGGGCAAACTGTCCCCTTCCAGGGTAAAATGTCCCCCCTCGCATAACATTTTATTTCATCTATGACAAGGCTGGGAAACTTTTACAGTATAGTACACGGAATCACGTTGACGCCATTACTCAGTAGCTCCTATCCGTCGCCAAAGCTGCATGTCGTTCCGCCGCTTGAAAATCTCATTGTAACCAATACTGACGCACATACACGAACATTTAGAATTTTAGTATTAAATTCCTTAAAGAATACACAGCTCTTATCCTTTCCGTGTCGTCCAAGTATATACACGAACATTCGTTATTAAGATTCCTTAAGGAGTGGTGATTGATAAACTTCATGACTGAAATCTCATCATGCAGTATGAGAGATTGAAATATATTGAGATCAATAGGATTATAGCCTGAAAAGTAATGTCACATAAACACAGCTGTGCACCGCCTGACATACCTCAGGAAAGGCTATTCCCATCGTCAGTTCATCTGTTGCGTGATAGTACAACCGATCAGTCGGGTACCCAGACTAAAAACCCATCCTAAATAGCGTAAAAACCATGCATCCTGCGTCCAGGGTGGGAATAGTGTAAAAACCTTACTTGGAGGGATGTTGACGTATGAATTGAATTATTGCTTCAACATTCGTCAGAACTAGGGTAGAACCACATGTATTCCCATCCTGGACGCACAATCCGGGCAGGATGGTTTTTACGCTATATAAGGACGGGTTCTTTGTTAAAAACCAGCCTGTTGGACGTTTATAACTGCCTTTGTTATCCTATGGGTAGAACATTGCGCCCTAGTGTGGAGTGTCTGGGGGGGGGGGGGACATTTTACCCTAGTGGGGGACAGTTTGCCCTAGTGCAGAATGTCCGGGGGGACATTCTGCACGGGGGGACAATCCGCCCTCCCACACCGGCATATTTCTTTTCAGTCTTAGAAGAACGCACCTTGAAAAGCGACCTTATATACACGTACCTATAAAGTTAATGAAACGGAGCGGGTTGAACTATACTAATTTCGCGATCGGAACCTTACGAATTCGTCTGGATTAGATCACTGATGCATGCATGCATATTATAGTCTTGTGGAAAAATATAATGACAATGTATTTACTATTACTCAAAATGCATGGTGGTGTAAAAGTGTAAGTAAATATGGTATATGTGACATCAAACAATAGTAAATATGAAGCTCTTATATACTGTAGCGGAAATGTCACTTATAACCATATTTATCAACACATTTGATTGATAGTAAATACATTGTAAGTCCAACTTTTCATCTAGTGTCAACATTACAGATGGTACAGAATCAGATGCTGCTGCCTTGCATGCAGCAATGCGAGGCATTGACACTGAGCTTCCAACTTTCTCGACCATTTTACACGAATGATTGCAAGCTATTGTCAACATTTTGACGCTCAGCCTCAGGCTTGTAGACGTCTACATGCAATATCAAGTGCACTGTATTCTGAAGTTTGACTGTAATACCAGAAAGGTGGGACAAGTGGTACAAGTAAATAGACAAGAAGACGATAATAAAATCAATTTTGGTATCTTCTGAACTTCGCTTCTTGCAGGTAGGTTGTGTATTGGCCATTGCTATGGTTGGCAGCTGCTGAACGATGTTTGGGCTAGGCAATTCCCTGTCAGTGAAAAGCTGAGTGATGTGTTACATGTAAGCTAATTGCAGCACAGGCTCCATGCTCCTGCTGCTGGCTTGGCTAGCTCAATTGAACAACGCAACGGTGAAGTTGTTTTGACAACAAATTGTTGTGTATGCATGCAACAATGTGCTTATAACAAAATTACGGACCTTACATGTATATCTAGTGGGGTGGGGGGGGGGGGGGGGGTGCAATTGCACCCGTTTGCACCCGCCTGGCTACGGGCCTGATATTTGCATGCCGGCACATGCACTGGGCATAGATATGTGCAGAACGGATCTGTGTATATGTCTACGCATTTAATGCACCTCTTTGAGGCTCCCGTTCTCCGATATTCTAATTATACCCTTTTTTGTCCATGTAGGAACAGCTGCAGTAGTGCATGGAGGAGGAATTGCCAGCTCATGCAGTTGATGCTCAATATCCGCTACCATGAACAACATGTACGTGCAGGATGCTTAAAAATTTGAATGCATGCATGTGACTGAGTATCACATTTGTACATTATAACGCTATGCAATGCTAATACTATATAGATGTCATGGCTCGCTATCTGTCACTGCACATATACACGTATACATAATGTACGTATGCAATCGATCAATGCATCATGCACAGCTGTACGAATTGCATTTAAATTTCCAAACACTCAGACAATCCCAACTCAGATGCTTTTGGCAGCAAAGGTCGTGGTCGTAGCAGCCTTGGTGGTAGCAGCAGTCTCCGCAAGCCCAACTCCAGCACGTGCAGCCAGGTCCGCACATACCCACACAGCCACTGCCTATTGGACACTTCGGACAGCAGGCTTTACTATTCGAACAGAATGTCTTCGGAGCTTTACAACTTTGCTCATAGTATACAAACTTACGTGGCTCACTGGCCACGTCCAGCCTGGAGTCCTTTTCGCTATTTTTGGCCAGGCGCATAGCCATGACGTATACGCTCATTGCCGCGGGGTAGTCGCCGCCTAATATTCCCATGTCACGTCCTAATATTTTCGAGGCCTCGATGAAAAAGGTAACCTCGTCCCGGTCAAGAAGACTGCGGTACGATTGTCGCATCGCAAAAACAGAATCGCCGTCCTCGTACGAGTTGGTAAATATGGCCGCTGACGGTACTTTAAGACCTGCGAGCACCGCCTCTTCTACGGCCCGAACGTTTGCAGTCGGAACCATAAAACCTTGGCTTGATGCTTTGCCGAGTTTGTTGTGCGTCACGATGAGGAATTCTTGTCCCATCAGCGACACGAGGATGTCTTTGTTGTGTGGACTAGTGGCTCTGTACAGCTGCTCTCCTTGGAGCGTGGTGATGAGGAGGAAGCGCGAGTCTCCTTCCACCTCGCTCAAGATATAAACTCCGTTATCTTTATCTGCGCGATACTCCATCTCCACTTTCCCGGGATCCAGAGTAAGGACTTGAAGGCGATCGAGACCCGCTTGTTCCGCTCCATCAGTTTGCACTGGTAACTCTCCGTGAAGTTTAGGAACACGTATGGCAGCGCAGTTCACCGCCAGTAAAGCGGCGATGAGCAGGATCATGTTTAATTTTCTGTACGAGGTGCGCACCCGGAATGGTGTGAGCTAGCTCTGTCCACTGCACTAGTTTTTTATACTAAAAAAATGCTGGTGTGTGCATTTCCTGATATCGATTTGTTATTCAGCCTCAGTTATGTAATCATTACCACAAACTGAGACGGTAGTAGCGCTTTATTTAGAGGGATAAACAATTATAGTACAGTGCGCAAAAGCATGGCTACATACACAGTATAGCAACTATATTATTATTGACAAAGAGAGGGAGGGGGGGGGGGGGGGGGGGGGGGGGGGGCAAGAAGCGGGGTAATTATAGCGGCTGGCTAACTGGCCATAAAAAGCAACTAACTAAACAACCTCAGTAGGAAGAAGAGGGTTGGAGCTTCAACTTGGAGGTATCTGCATAAAGTGGATTCCTGCATAGCACTGAAAAATGCATCTAGATGACCATTCAAATAGATCAATGCTAAAGACAATACTGAGGCTGGTCGGACCCCGGCCTGACTTTCTGTAACCCACGGCTGTGATCGATATCATAAGTGTATATAGAATTAGGACTCTTAGAGATACCTAGCACGTATATGTATAACCTTATAAGTACCTCTCCCATGCATCAACAAGAATGCTATATTTCACTTGAAATTGATGCATGCATGCATATTATATATAGTCTTGTGGAAAAATACAATGACAATGTATTTACTATTACTCAAAAGTGCATGGTGGTGTAAAAGTGTAAGTAAATATGGTATATGTGACATCAAACAATAGTAGATATGAAGCTCTTATATACTGTAGCGCGGAAATGTCACATATAACCATATTTATCAACACATTTGATTGATAGTAAATACATTGTAAGTCCAACTTTTCATCTAGTGTCAACAATTCTAGACATACCTTTAAATGCATTACAGATGGTACAGAATCAGATGCTGCTGCCTTGCATGCAGCAATGCAAGGCATTGACACTGAGCTTCCAACTTTCTCGACCATTCTATACACGAATGATTGCAAGCTATTGTCAACATTTTGACGCTCAGCCTCAGGCTTGTAGACGTCTACATGCAATATCAAGTGCACTGCATGTATTCTGAAGTTTGACTGTAATACCAGAAAGGTGGGACAAGTGGTACTAGTAAATAGACAAGAAGACGATAATAAAATCAATGTTGGTATCTTCTGAACTTCGCTTCTTGCAGGTAGGTTGTGTATTTGCCATTGCAGCTGCTGAACGATGTTTGGGCTAGGCGATTCCCTGTCAGTGAAAAGCTGAGTGATGCGGTGTTCCATGTAGCTAATTGCAGCACAGGCTCCATGCTCCTGCTGCTGGCTTGGCTCAATTGAACAACGCAACGGTGAAGTTGTTTTGACAACAAATTATTGTGTATGCATGCAACAATGTGCTTATAACAAAATTAATATAGCCGGCCAAGCGGACCTTATATCTAGCGGGGGAGGGACGGGTGTGTGTGTGTGTGTGTGTGTGTGTGTGTGTGTGTGTGTGTGTGTGTGTGTGTGTGTGTGTGTGTGTGTGTGTGTGTGTGTGTGTGTGTGTGTGTGTGTGTGTGTGTGTGTGTGTGTGTGTGTGTGTGTGTTTGTGTGTGTGTGCAATTGCACCCGTTTGCACCCGCCTGGCTACGGGCCTGATATTTGCACATGCACTGGGCATAGATAATTAGATATGTGCAGAACGGATCTGTGTATATGTTTACGCATTTAATGCACCTCTTTGAGGCTCCCGTTCTCCAGCTAAGGTGGAATGGTACAGGATAATGAGTTCAATGACACCATATTCCGGCACATTTTAATCGATATTCTAATTATACCCTTTTTTTGTCCATGTTGGATTGCCAGCTCATGCAGTTGATACTCAATATCCGCTACCATGAACAACATGTACGTGCAGGATGCTTAAAAATTTGAATGCATGCATGTGACTGAGTATCACATCTGTACATTATAACGCTATGCAATGCTAATACTATAGATGTCATGGCTCGCTATCTGTCACTGCACATATACACGTACACGTAATGTATAGTGTACGTATATGCAATCGATCTATGCATCATGCACAGCTGTACGAATTGCATTTAAATTTCCAAACACCGAGACAATTCCAACTCAGATAACTTTGGCAGCAAAGGTCGTGGTCGTAGCACCCTTGGTGGTAGCAGCAGTCTCCGCAAGCCCAGCTCCAGCACGTGCAGCCAGGTCCGCACATACCCACACAGCCACTGCCTATTGGACACTTCGGACAGCAGGCTTTACTATTCGAACAGAATGTCTTCGGAGCTTTACAACTTTGCTCATAGTATGCAAACTTACGCGGCTCACTGGCCACGTCCAGCCCGGAGTACTTATCGCTATTTTTGGCCAGGCGCATGGCCATGACATATACGCTCATTGCCGCGGGGTAGTCGCCGCCTAATATTCCCATGTCACGTCCCAATATTTTCGAGGCTTCGATGAAAAAGGTAACCTCGTCCCGGTCAAGAAGACTGCGGTACGATTGTCGCATCGCAAAAACAGAATCGCCGTCCTCGTACGAGTTGGCAAATATGGCCGCTGATGGTA
This sequence comes from Spongilla lacustris, assembly GCA_949361645.1. NCBI lineage: Eukaryota > Metazoa > Porifera > Demospongiae > Spongillida > Spongillidae > Spongilla > Spongilla lacustris. The sequence goes on from OX442415.1 coordinate 29,003,679, forward strand.
CTTTAAGACCTGCGAGCAGCGCCTCTTCTACGGCCCGAACGTTTGCATTTGGAACCATAAAACCTTGGCTCGATGCTTTACCGAGTTTGTTGTGCGACTCGATGAGGAATTCTTGTCCCATCAGCGACACGAGGATGTCTTTGTTGTGTGGACTAGTGGCTCTGTACAGCTGCTCTCCTTGGAGCGTGGTGATGAGGAGGAAGCGGGAGTCTCCTTCCACCTCGCTCAAGATGTAAACTCCGTTATCTTTATCTGCGCGATACTCCATCTCCACTTTCCCGGGCTCCAGAGTAAGGACTTGAAGGCGATCGAGACCCGCTTGTTCCACTCCTTCAGTTTGCACTGGTAACTCTCCGTGAAGTTGAGGAACACGTATGGCAGCGCAGTTCACCGCCAGTAAAGCGGCGATAAGCAGCATCGTGTTGAGCAGGATCATGTTTAATTTTGGATACGAGGTGCGCACCCGGAATGGTGTGAGCTCTTTGTCCTTCACTAGTTTTTATACTTAAAAAAATGCCGGTGAGTGCATGAGGTATTTCCTGATATCGATTTGTCAGTTATGTAATCATTACCACAAACTGAGACGGTAGTAGCGCTTTATTTAGAGGGATAAACAATTATAGTACAGTGCGCAAAAGCATGCAGCTTCTAGCTACATGCACAGTATAGCAACTATATTATTATAGACAAAGAGGGGGAGGTGGGTGCAATAAGCGGGGTAAGTATAGCGGCTGGCAAACAGGCCATAAAAGCAACTTTCAAGCTACCTAAACAACCTCAGTAGGAAGAAGAGGGTTGAAGCTTCAACTTGGAGGTATCTGCATAAAGTGGATTCCTGCATAGCACTGACAAATGTGTCTAGAGGAGCATTCAAATAGATCAATGCTAAACACAATACTTAGGCTGGTCGGACCCCGGCCTGGCTTTTTGTAACCCACGGCCGCGAGATCCGCGATTTTATAAGTAATCTAAACCCTGCATATAGAATTCAGTAGGACTCTTATAGATACTTAGCACATATATGTATAACCTTATAAGTACCTCTCCCATGCATCAACAAGAATGATTTCACTGATCTATCACTTGAAATTACTGTGAGTTGTATACACTAGGAGCTCTCTGCTGCACTTAAGTAAAGTGGGTCACAAATTCCTTTGTAGAAGTACTACTTAAATGGTCACTAATGGAACTTGATTTGTTACACTGATGCAAATTCCAAATTCCTCCTGTAGGAGTATACTACTAAAATCATGCCTCATTTACTGATACCAGTATTGTAAATAAAGTTGTGTGCTGAGCACACCATATATGGTGTGCTATGCCTGGTTACTGCAGGTGGTAGGTGTACATGTGGTAGGTGCTCATGTGCATGGTAGGTGTTCATGTGGTAGGTGTTCATGTGGTAGGTGTACATGTGGTAGGTGTTCACGTGGTAGGTGTTTATCAGCCCGGCCTGTTTCAAACATCCTTATTTATGATTGTACAATGCTGGTAAATTGCTAAAATATAATAATACTTTATTGCTGTCCTTTGAGGACCATGTGGATCATTTAGTACAAAATGGACTGGACTTGACCTGGAACAATGTCTAACCATCTATTAAGTCATCAGAGGGGAAGGTGTAGGGGGCTATCGGCTGAGGCTTCTTTACTTATTGGAACTACTATAGTGGGTATACATGTATATGTATATACCCACAAGTACTAGCTAGTAGATTTGCCTGCCCTCCAGCCACACATTTGCACGTATCAGATACACTGTAAGAAGGTAAAGAGTGCAAGTTGCATTAACAGCAGACAATGATATGGCGCACGGTGGTTAAATAATTAATGATCAATGCAGCCTGTGTCAGATTTATGAATAATGGTGCTGTTTTCAGTTGTGTTTTCAGCACCTCGCAGTGGGAAGGAGGTGATGCCTAACAGTAGGAAGTAGGATGATCCTTTTGTCCAGCACCAGTTCACAGGGCAGACCTCCGTCAGATTTCTCTTCTTCAGCTACACTATGTATGGTGCATGAGCAATAAATACACATGTCACACATCCCACACACACAAACACATACATACGCACACACAAACACACACATACGCACACACAAACACACACACGCACACACACATACACACACACACACACACATACGCACACACAAACACACACACACACACACACACACACACACACACACATGTGACCCAAACTTACCCCAGGGGCAAATGGTGTGGCCAAGTGACTCTTCCCATGCACCAGTTCACCTGGGAGAGTGGCCTGTTCATAACCCCTGTGCCCAGCATTTGGGCTTCAGAGGAATATAAACACTTCAAAAGTCATTGGGGGGAGGGGGTGGAGCACAAAATAATTCTGATCCACCCTCCCCCAAAGTAACTCCAACATGTAGGAGGGCTTGTGCATGATGCCTACTAAAGATACACCGGCGGATGAAGGGGGGGGGGGGGGGGGGGGGGAGGGGTTCAACCTTCTTTTACATAACATGTGGAATTTATTAACCAGAGATAATTTACTTATTATTCATGCATTTCTCATGTGTGTTATCCCCCTAAATGGCCCCCTCTTTGGTGACTCTGTCTAGTACAATTCCCCCCCCCCCCCCCCCCCCCCCCCCCCCTTTCACTTTTTAATAGTCTGGGGACCACAAGAAATAGTCACTAGGCAAACAAGTCATATTAAAATTAGCTGTACATGTGCCAGGACATAGCTTTAATGGTACATATGTAGGAATCTCACTGTATAAACCTACCTGAAATCATTGGACATGGGCAGGTTCAGCCCAGTAACCCACTGCTTGGTGCCTCTCTCTGTTTCTGAGCATTCCAGAGATGTTGGCCTGAAGAAAAGGCGGCAATGTCAAGGCAGTAGTTCTAAGCCTTCACAGCAGCAATTTGGCAACCTGAACATGCAAACTATGGGCAGACTGCTGGGATACTAGCAGGACCAATATTTGCCTGTTGTTCCTGCACATTATTATTTTTAAAGTTTCTATTCCCTAGTCTAAAAGGGATTGGTTGGAAGCACAAACCAAGTCGTTTTCAAACCAAAATGTTAAGTTTGACAATGAAACCAAAACATTGGTTTGGCATTTTGGGCTGGTGGTTAAACCATCTAAAATGTAAACCACTGGTTTAGCATTCATTGGTTTGACATAGCAACCAAATTATTTGCAGTGTGTATTCAGGCTGCCGTATTGCTGTGTTGCTTCCACGTTCCACCCCTCTAATTTTTTCTGGATAGAAACCCCACTCCCACCCCTCTTACGTTATCTGCCCCATCTCATCCACGCCTCGGTACACAGCTCTGGTACGTAGGCATGCAGTATACGTACTGAGCAACAACACACTTGTGGGCTAGCCTCGCCCTTCCAAGTTATGCAAAATCATTCACGACCACGAACAAACAAATACAAAAGCAAAACCTCATGTAGTATAAACACTACCCCGCACGTACCATTCTGCCATTCGGATGGCATCGTACATGTACACGCGTCACCTTGCAATCGTGATGACTGTGCACCTCTTTTGCAAATTATATATTTACGGAAGAGTGTATCCATGCTCTCGCTTAACGGACAGGAAAGAGGCATTTACTCATCCCTCTAGATGTTAAGAGGACAAGTGGGGTGAAGGAAGCATGCTCTATTTCGTTTGGTTGTCATACGCGAGAGGTTGTGTGTTGTTGATGATATATTATATATTTATTCAATGGTTAAAAAGACATTAACGTGCAATACAGAAAAATCTTTGAGGGTGGCATTGCATGGTGAGAACTCATGCATGATAGATGGTAGCGTTTTATCTATGTAGTATTTAGCAGCCACATCATAAGCAATCCCAAAGTTGATTGATATGGTGGTGCATGATCATTGCCTGAGTAAAAGAACACATGCATATGCTTTACTCTAAAACAATCATTGCCTCTAATTTTTACCTCAGGATGTAGGTAAAAGAAAACCCAAATTTGATGTAACCATATTCATCATTTGCTATAGCTGAACAACATAGGGGCAGCTATTATCGTTAGACCAAAAATACAAGTTGAAATATCTTACCAGAGGTTCAAATACCTTTACTGGCCATGTATTAGCCCGCTGTACTATTTCAGTTCTACTTGGTATTTTGCCCTATAATTTTAAATATTTTCCTTCCACCTCTGTTTATTTGTTTTGCCAGCATAACATCTGCAATTCCTTTTTTAAAACATAAAACATTCAGTGTGCATGCCTACATATTAAAAATACTTTTAATAATCTTACTAATCATGGTAACAGATATAGAAAGTTTCCTTTGATGGATAATGTATGTGCACTTTAGAAAAGCAGTATTGCTCACTGTGCGTCAAAAGTTGAGGCTGCATATTCCTGCTGAATAGATCTGGTTATGGTACCCTGGCTGACTTGCTGTAGCACTTGACTACTGTACACATCCAAATCATCAACACCGAAATAAATTTAAAAAAACAAAACCACATTCTACCCATACCAATATGGCTGCTATCATTTGATTCTTCACAATTTATGTATATGATTAACAAGTGAATGAAGCTTGCTTACCATTCAACTTTTTCAAATGAAGTTCCGGACATCTTGAACTTCTTTCTGTACACCTTTAGCTTTTAGCATGTCCGATATGATGTGATATAAGTGTGTTTTCCAGTACACATGTATATTCATTTGCCATTGGACTTTTGAGGAATCAGCTGCATTAATGTGTGGGTACCTAAAAACAGCTGTACAGATAACCATTTTCGTAAGCATTTTGACTCTGATGCATGTATTTGAACAAAAAGTATAACATCACTTACAAACTTTCACAGGCTTTGGAAGTAAAACTTTGTCAGCTACCTATCAGTTTGAAATGTGAAATAAACTATTTACCTTACAAACAAACAATAGGTAAGCCGCACTTTGACATCCATTGTCTACATGTACGCGTTACATGCAGGGAAAGAGAAACTATGTGACGTGGCACACTTGCAATTGCAAACCTTGCATGTTTTAGATTCTCACGTCGACTCGTGTAGAAAAAGTCCGCGCCTTTTACAGCCAAACATCTTTCTTTCCGCCTGTCTTTGATCGTCACTCACCATAGCCTAGGTGTACTGCCAGTCTGCCACTAGCTTTTCTGCAGGGTAGATCTAAAGTACACACGGCCACAGGCTCAGGGCAGTAGCAAAGTTCAACTGATAGACAGTGATGCCGCGGGCAACTTTTTACAATCCGGTCACGTTCACGGCTGACCGTTTGGATATAGACGGTCACGTTCACGGTCAAAGATGGACCGTAAGATTTCAATACGGTCACGTACACGGCTGGCCGTCATGCAGCCGTCAAAATTTTATACGGTTACGGACGGTGTCACAGGCATGTGGGTCCCCCCCCCATTTTGGGTCCGGGGGGACCCATATGCCTAGGCAACTGGGTCCCCCCCGGACCCAGTTGCCTAGGCATCTGAGTCCCCCCGGATCGAGATGCCTAGATGTTCAAAATTAATTATCCCGGACCCAAACGCCTAGGCAGCCTGGTCCCCCCCGGACCCAGCTGCCTGTCAACAAAAACTATATTTATATAAATACTGAACAGAGAAGGCATATATGCTTTGTGACAGATATAGTATTACCTGAGCGCATGCGCTGAAGAAAGTATCCTAGCAACTTGAGCACGTGTCTTAAAAATGCATCCAAAAACCTGTACAACGTCCAGAACTATCTAATGGATGGCTCATATCCTTCCAGTGCTACAGAGGATTTGAAGCGCCTGATTCGCAAAAGGTCTAAGGATTTTGTTATCCGCGAAGGGGTGATGCTGTACAAAAAAAAAGAAGCTACATTGCGAGAAGATTGTGTTGTTGGACATTACAGATAGAAGGAGAGCCTTTGATGAATGCCATGCTTCGGCAAGTGGTGGGCACCAAGGAAGAGACCGTACGGAGGGGAAAATGAAAACCTACTACTGGCCAAATATGTCGATCGATATTCGCCGATGGGTTAGTTCATTTATATAAGGCTTATTAATGTATGCGATTATCCTTATTGCTGATTTTTTAAAAAATGTAATTCTCGGTGGCAGATATCAGAATGTGATTCTTGCCAAAGAACAAACCCATCAATTAAAAGCCCTAGTTTGGATTTGCAGCCAATTCCTGTGACTGGGTTATGGAACTTAATTATGGGGGGTTGATATCATAGGACCACTACACCTAACAACGTGTGGAAACCGCTACATTGTTGTAGCAACTGACTATTTCTCAAAGTGGCCTGAAGCATGTGCATTGCCAAACAAGAATGCCACCAGTGTTGCAAATTTTTTGTACTCCTTGTACTGCCGCTATGGGGCTGGTGATATTATTACTGACCAAGGACGGGAATTCGTTAACCAGGTACAAATTCAAACAAATACATATATTCATGGCTGGATATTTTTCAATGACATGTAGATTGTTGATGTTCTATGCAAAACATTCAAAATGGACCACAGGATTACATCAGCATATCATCCACAATCCAATGGGTTATGTGAAAGGATGAATCAGACTATAATCCGGTTAGATAATATCTTTGCACAGTCATAACTACTATCTATCTTATACATGCATGTACCACAGATCATTGCAGAAAGTTGTTGATGACCAATGTGATAAATGGGATCAGGCTTTAGAATCTGTCTTATTTGCAATTCGTACATCAGTCCAGGCATCTAGCAAATATTCACCTTATGAAGTTGCATTTGGAAGAAAAGTCACCTTTCCTCTTGAACATGTAATGCAAGTTCACAGGACTGTATCCAGCTTGAATGAGACTGCTCTTGAAGCATTGTACAAGCAACTACAAGAAAACAGGGCTAAGTTGACAATAAAGGTAAAAGTTTTTATTTGCATTTCTGACTAATTGTATACACTTTTAATCATGGCAGGCTAAAGAAAACATCACAATTGCACAGACGAAACAAGTTGTTTTGCATAGGAAACGTCATGCAGCCGGGAAGACAGCATCCACTATAAAAGTTGGGTATCTTGTACTTTTAAGAAACAGGAGGCAGGCTGGCAGAAAAGGAAATAAGTTAGATAGAAGATATCTGGGGCCATATACGGTTGAAACAATATCAACAAAGGGACAGGTTTTTTTTTTTTCATAAGCCATAAGATATTGTTCTCTACATATAAAGGTGACCCTTAAAAATAAGAAAGGATCTATTCTTAAAGTGAAGCAATCAATCAGAAACATCAAGATATACAAAGCTACTGCATCCAATTCCAGCTCCATGGACCCAGAAAGTTAACTGATATCCATATTACATAATGAAGCAACAAAGTTTACTAATGCATGTGGGGTAATTCGTTCTACCCTAAGCATGAAAATATAGACATAAACAATGTGTGTCTCCCTAGTTGATTTGGCAGCCAGAAATCATTACATCTCTTTCCTCTTCCCTGTACAGGGATTTCTGCTTTGACAGATGGTATGGAAGTAGACAAGGGAGGCCCCACTGGTGATACAGGAAGTTCTGATTTGGCAGATGGTATGGAAATAGACAAGTGCCGGGGAGGGTCCACAGGTGATACAAGAAGTTCTAAATTGACAGATGGTTTGGAAGTAGAAAAGGGAAAAGGAGGCTCCACAGGTGATACAAGAAGTTCTGATTTGACAGATGGTAATGAAGCAGAAAAGGGAAAAGCAAGCTCCACAGGACGTTCTGGTTCTCACAAGGAAAAAGGTGGATGCTCTTACCACACTACTGAGTCTCAAGATCTAAGTTAGTATTTTTAAAAATAAATATATGGTACATGTATAATGTATATGCAATTGTAAAAGGGAAAGAGCTGTGCTCACCTACATTGTACCAGCTGATGAATGAGCCTCATAGTGGCAATGAGACTGAAAGACGTACCATTATGCTGCAAAACATTGAACATTATGGCCTGAAACTACGATGCAATGTCCTTGGAGATGGAAACTGTCTTTTTTCTGCTGTTTGTGACCAACTGGTTCAGTTGAAAATCACACGAAAACGACACAATGTATTACGGAAGGAAGTGGTTGAGTTCATGGCCCATAATCCTTACACTGTAAGTTAACTTCTTGCTGTGTACAAATAAGTTCATATCATTGCCTATTTAAACTACTGTAGTCAGATGGAACACATTTGTCACATTTCATTACTACATCATCATGGAAAGCCTACTTAACTGAAATGTCACAGCCTGGGACGTGGGGAAATCACCTTGAGCTGCAAGTTGTTGCTTCAATGATGCGTGTTGTTATATGTGTCATTACTGACACTAGCAATCCAGACAGATGTATTATTTGGTTGTATCCAGATGAGTCTAGTGATGGACCTATATTATTGCTTGGATGTCAAATGGGGCACCATTATTTCAGTCTAGCACCTATTGATCTGCAGAGCACAGTTATGAAGGCTCCGTGTAGAAATAGCACTCAGAGCTTAGGTAATAATTCAGGTATGAGTGTAATATAACGCCATAACGTTATTAATTTCATGTACAGGTATAATGAGAGCATCATTAGATGGATACAAATTGAATATGACACACAAATGTTTTGTATCTTATTCAGATATTATGATAAAGGATACTCAAGGAAGACATTGTGTTACAACAAATGAGTTTAAAGATGTATTGCAGGGATCTCAAATAGGAGATGGAGTTAAGCAATACTGTTTAACGCTACAGTTACTTGACTGAGTTCACCTTTTAGGTAATCAACTATTTCTTCCATGTGCTTAAGAGTAACCATTCAGCAGTATGCTAAATAGTGTATTATAGTTGCATCATCATACTTCTTTTAAATAGCAGGCCATGGCTTTTGGAAGCCAGATAAAGTGCCTTAGTTCGTTTGTCTTCACAATGTTGTCAAGAGATAAATACACATCGCCATTCAAGGTACATGCAGATAAAAGTCATTTAAACTGAAATCTTCTGTGTGAAATTGTGTGCAGAACGAAGGAATGTTTGATCTCTATGTCTTTATGCCCAGCCATACCCCTGGACACTGGTGTCTTGTGGTAATTATAGTATAACATTCAAATTTGATGTTATAGCTTCATATTCATATATACATGTAGGTGATTGATATTTCAAAGCAGTCAGTCTCCGTGTATGATTCATTTTATGACACAATTCAAGGGAATGCTACAGCTCTTATAAGGTGCAGTCATATAATGATTTTCATGTAATAATAATTATGTATATTAAAACAATTTTATAAGGCAAGAGTATTTCAATCAGTACTCTGATAGTGTGGATATGGTGAAATGGCGATTTGAAAAGTTCACCGTAAGCTGTGTATTTTTTTTGTTCAATTAATGTGTATTTTGTGGCTAAATGTTAGGACCCAAAACTGCAACAGAGGGGTTCCTCAGACTGTGGAGTTTTTATTTGCAAGGTACTGTATAACTAACTGCATGTACATAGAACATAGAACTGAATTGGTTTCAATTTTAGTTTGCAGACTGCATAGCAAATAATCAAACACTGTCTTTTGAAGTAAGTTTTCGAAAACTTGATTAGCATTATTAATTAATACAAGCCTACAGACATCAAGCGCAGCAATGCGCTCATGGTTAGCTGCAACACTCGTTGAAAGGTGATTATAGTAGTAACTTATGCTGACCCTGCAATTATATTGCCTCTTATGTGTATTTAGTTCCTCTGTAAGCAGCAATATAGTGAAGATAGTTTTGGAAGATTGCAAATATAGTCTGTCACAAGACATAAAAGTTCATCTTGAAAAGGTAAAGCAAGAAATGATTGCATCATATATGAGCAATACCAGATTGCTTTCTTCTAACCAGACTGTGTTTGCACCAAAAAGGGTACACTGTAGTGCTAGTGATGAGCTAGCTGGAGGTAGTGTAAATCAAGTGTAAGTGCTGAAGAATAAAATTGTACATACACCTCAGATGGTTGCTATAGTTACAAAGACCTGCTTCCAAAGTTTCAATCAAAACCTATCATGGATGTTAGCCCTATTGAACTTCTGCCTCTTATGTGTACTTATGAGAAAGAAGCGAAGAAACTTAAACTATGGAAGAAGCCCATTCCTTTGTATGTGGATAGGTAGATGTACTATTTTGTCCCCTTGTACTTATTCACGAAACAATCCAAATATTTCCCAGTGAAAATAACGTTTCTTTTGATGCACTGGTCAACATTTGCCATGAGAGTGAGGTTAGCTGTTAACAAATTATGTGTTTGATGTGTATATTACCATTGCAACTTTTTTTATAAAGGCCCATCTTCGAAAGATTTGCAAGAGTACAGTGGCATCATTCTTTAAATCAGTCTACATCAGGTTGAGTGAGGAGAAGATTTCTAAGGCTTTTCCACTTGTCTATCAGCATATTAAGTCACCTGACTACAGAAGCTTAAGGCACATCCTACATGTGTGGCCTATCAAGGATATTGATGGTATGTTGATGTAGAAAATAAAATTGTACAACTAAAATATGATCAATTTTAGGTTGAAGCAGTGAAGCACTTTATGTATGGAATCAGCATTGATGAAGGCAACAAAGGGATACAAGCATTGACCTTAGCCTGGGATGTTCTTTATCCAGAAGTATGCCGGTTTATGTTATTATTCAAATGTTATCAGCACTATTCCTTTATTTCTATAGCTGATGGCTGCATTAATAAAATTCCTGTATGCTGAGATGAGCTATGAAGAAACAGTTGTGTATTACTTGAACCACATATTGTCATGACCCATTGTCTGCAAGGCACATACATACATATATATATTGTATGGCGATCGTTTTTTTGTATGTTGCGTTACAAAGTGTATAACGGCTGACAGACGCTGGCTTACCATTGAGAAAGAAGCATCAAATGTGTCTATCGTATCAATTAAAACCTGGTCGGTATCGGTGAATAAATAAAATGCATCAGGAAACTCGGTCCCCCCCCCTCCGCCCCCTACCCGGACCAAGATGCCTGGATGTTCAAATAATTACCCGGACCCATATGCCTAGGCAATTGGGTCCGGGGGGGGGGGGGGGGGGGGGGGGGGGGGGGGGGGGGACCCAGTTGCCTAGGCATATGGGTCCCCCCGGACCCAAAATGGGGGGGGGGACCCACATGCCTGTGACAACGGTCAGTAATTATGCTTGGCATGCGCGTATCAATAGAAATGGTTCATGAACGATATGGCAGAACAAGTGTGAAAGAGCAGATTCAATTAACTAAAGTCTTTATTGCATCTGAGAAAGAGAATAGATTCAATCCTGGCTGGATCCATCCTCCATCTTCACAATGAGTTTCAACTGGGAGAGAACTCGCTCGCAAGTGCAATCCACGCGATAACACCTAGCATGTCTCGTCCCCAGACCCACATTCGGCAGCAGCGGATGGTTACATCACCACTACGCGAAAAGTGGCATTATCAGGCTGGGGACGAGACTATGTCATGGTGAGGGGACAACTTAAAATGTTTCCATAACGGTAACCACATGTTGGTGACAGTCGGGTGTGCTGCAGCCTGCAGACTTCACCGCGCCATAGATAATACAGTACAGGTGGCTTATCCTCAAAGGTAATCCAGAAACAAAACGTTTCATTGGAGTGGTCTTTAAATGAAAAGTGCATATTAGTTACGCAATTTATTATTATTCAGTTATGCACTTATCAATGCCACCCCCCCCCCCCCCCCCCCCCCCCCCCCCCCCCCCCCCCCCCCCCCCCCGTACGGGCAAGGGTCGGGGATTGACATCGCGTCATATCAAACTATACTGCGGTATGCTGTCAAATCCTCCCTATCTAAGGGGTCGGGGTTTGACACACGATGAATTCGCGCGAGCACGGGCATATACATGTACAAGCCGCGGATGAAGCCAACATATATAGTAACACGCTCATGCACCAATCGTTATCTGTAGAATGACGACTAGTAGCTGACGTCTCCGTTGCCTTCTATAGCCCCGTTTTGTTTTATTTATTTTAAAACTGATGTAGATGCGTTTGTCATACTTTTAAACTCGATGCTTAAAAGATAATAAAAATAGACAATCGATGCCAATATACAAGACAATTTTCACACGCAACAATGAGAGCAGATATATACATTTCTGATGTATATAGGTACATATTGCATGTGTCACATCAAAAGTCAGTCTCATCAGTCACTGTATGGGTTCTGTTGAGTTTGGCTGCTCCACAATTTTTTCTATGTCTCTACAATTCACCTTCAGATACATCATTGGTAGCTGTATTGCAACCATATATCTAGTGTTTACTTTGTAGCTGAATTATTATATCTTCTGAGTATTTGCGATTGTTTTGCACAATTCCGAAAGGTACTGAGTTCTTCAAACAACAGAGGGAGGCATAATTGCATGCAGCTTGCATCCACAACGTTGAGTGATATATATAGCCATGCCCTTTGCAAACCCCTTCACAAGTTGGACAAGTGCTTCCCCATGGTCCTTCTGTAGGTGTGACTGTGAAGGTCTCCCTGAACTTGGAGGCAGCTAGACGGTTACCCATATGGTTGTTGTAGACGCACGAATCATCTGCAAATGGATTTAAAAAGTACACATCTAACCTTTTTATCATATAAAAGCATGCATGTATGTACATCTGTGCAACCTACTGTACAGGTGTTTGCTGTGAAGACATTTTGTTGTTTATTAAAATCTCCTTCAGTACATGTACATTGTGGTCTCCCTTGTTTACGTAGATTATCTATAGTGTTTAGGTAGTATGGGTAAACTGAAGACCAATCACAAGATGTAGAATTTGCATTAATATCATTAGGGCTGGTAGAGACAAATATAATACAGCTTTATACTGTACAGCGTACTACATGCTAAATAAAAATGCACGCCATACATGACATGATATACGGCGCGGGGTATAATATGAACTCACCGGCTGCGGCTGTGGTCTTGTTGAATCAGGAATGGTCCCCATGCAGCATCATGGTTGGTACTTGGCGTGCAGAACTATCATTTTAAAACTCGCTCATACTTGCAACTGGACTAATGTCGTCCTGATGATTAACAAAGACCTTGTGATCACCCCACTGTTCTTCTAAATCTAAACCGCCGCCGAGAACGTATACGTCGCAGACGTTATATCAATAGGCAGTCCCTCCTGAGAACACTCAGTTTTGTCTTGCGCCATTGCATATTGCATGTACGATAGTACAGTATACATGTACAAGTAATACGATATTACATATACAGTATACATGCATGTAGGCGTGGCTAAACGTCAAATCCCCTATCATGTCAAACTGCCCCTACCTACGCATAGCACGCCTGTCAAATATTGTCAAATCCCCTCCTAATCCCGGCATCGCCCGTACGGGGGGAGGTACCGGGTGGCATTGATAAGTGCATTATGCTTAAATCATGCGCTTTTCCTAGTCTGGCTGTTCGCTGATGCAATTCATTGTCTGAATGAGGCATATAAGAGTTAGCAACTATAATAGAAGTGTCAATTATAGGATAGTGCATCTAGGTAAAATATAGCCTTTCATCGTCCAAGCTTCCACAGTTCTGCCATGTTAACATTAACATTGCACACTAACTATTTTGTTAATCATATTCGTGACACATCGAATTGTATTTTTTAAAAATATGGCAAGGAATTTTTTTAAAGTTTACTATGTTGCATCGTTAGATGTGTATCACTGCAATGGTCAGTGCAATGAATTTCTAATCAGCTGATCCATCTCTGTTGCACAAAATACCATATTTCACTCACAATGGACATCTGCTCATCAATCACAAATATAGAGCTGAGGTTAATGGTAGCATGTGATGGTGTGGCCATCTTGAGTGGAGCTGTTGCCATGGTGATGGTGCTATACCTGAAGCTATACCTGAAGCCAGTATATCGCTTACAGCTATATCAGGTTGTGTCTTCAATTATATCATCAGTCATGTGGATCATTTGTGGTGGTTTTTACATGTACAAAGGCAACCTTTGCAGCAGTAACGCTTTGTGGGTAGTGATTATATATTTTCTGGCATTTTGGTTAGCCAATTTACTGTTCGTCTTAGCTCCCCTACACTGTTAAAAAAAGGGTGTTGCCACAACACCCTTAGGGGTGTTCGTACGCCTGTTTAGGAATAACACCCTATGGAGTGTTGTGGTAACCGCTCAAGGGTGTTAGAGCCAACACCCCTGAAGTGTAGCCAGAACACTCTAATGGGTGTTGACACAGGTATCAATAGTTCGTGCATGCACCGTAATCTTACGATACAACATAAATTGATATTAATAAACTATACAACAACAGTTGATGATTTTAATAAAAAGTTGACAATAAATACAATCATACAACAAAACTATAAACATGTCTTTAGGGCCTATACGACGATCGAGTAGTCCTGGAGTGTTTCTTTGCATCCTTCGGACACTAAACAAACGGAGAAAACACAACATATAATGGTCAGGTTCCAATATGAGACATGTCTAACCTTTTAAATTGAATCTTGGGTGCAGCCCTCAGTCCGACGATGGTTATGTTCGCTAAGCGGATCGGTGAGTCAATCGTACCGATTGTTAAGCTTACCTGGAAGGCTTGCTAGAGCCAGCGTGTCATATGACCTTTGTAAGGTAAGGTAGGGCGTTATTTAGCGCGACAAGGTACTTACCTGCCTTATGCAGTGGCTCATTATAGTGAGGCAGCGCAGCGAGCGGTAGTAGCCGAATTTTCCTTAGCTAGACCGTATAAACAGGCATTTCGGTCCGATCGCGAACTGCTGTTCTCGATGAACTCTCTTCAAAGCGCTCAACTCGTCTTACTCAAATGCATCGCTCAACGCTGGAAGAAAACTAATACCTTACCAAACAGTCGGTACTTACTTACCTGTTCCTAAACAACAGAACGTGTTTCTAAAGGTCACGCATGCGCAATGAAATATATTTTTAGCATGACCTTACATATTTATATATCACAATTGTGAATACACGTTGCCCAAATGTGAGGAAAGCTATACAGGACTTTTGAGTACATGTAGTTCCAATTGCAAAAAAGCGCACTTCTCTCAGAGTGTATTTGCTGTCCAACAGTATTTCTGTCTATGTGTGTATGTGTATGCACATGAAGCTATACACATACACACATGTGCATGTGTGTTAATGTGTGCATTGTGTGTGTGTGTGAATGTGTGTATATGTGTGAATATACATGTGTGTATGTGCATGTGTACCATGTGTGTGTATGCAGGCCTGTAGCCAGGGGGGTTGGTCAATCCCCCTTGTTTGATGCCTGATTGCGAGGGGACCCCCCTCCCCCACTTTTGTATTTTATTTGGCTAAATGTGAGGCCCCCTCCCCCTTCCCAAACAGTCTTGCAGTCCTATTAATCGACGCTCCCCCCTGCGTGCGCATGTATGCATTGTGTGTGTGGGTGCATGTGTGTGCATGTATGCATTGTGTGTGTTGTGCATGTGTGTACATGGTACTGTTTAGAGAGCTAAACAGGTTTTAATGGGCACTAGTAAGTCCTGTGTACACGCGTAACCACATCACACTCAAACCTTATTTTTGTGATGTGGAGTAGTCTTAGATGGTGCTGGGCGATGGCCCCTTTGTTCGCTTATTGTTGTATAATCGGACGGCCAGCCTCTGGGTATGCATGTATATAAAGATGATGCGCAACTCCAGTGCATGCTGCTGGTCAACAGGTGCTGGAGAGCTTCACCTTTCCCACCCTCCCCTCCACATGTATTTGTACTTTGCTGTATGATGCATTTCCTGGTCATATTCAATTACAGTAAGGCAGGGGGCGGAGCCCTGCGGGCTTGTCCCTACAAAGCCGGCTAGCCAAGCCTGGACCAGCGTTTTGGCTTGGTACACAGGTCACCCAGTTGGTGACCAGTGTCACCCTGGTGCCTGCAGACTTCCCCAACAATCCTGGATAGCCAAGCCTTGACCAGTGTCCTGGCTTTGGTACACAGGTCACCCGGTTGTGGTCAGCGGCACTAGCTGGTGCCACCACTGCCGGGGAGTTTGGGTACAGGGACACAGGCTCGTGGGGTACTCCTGCCCCTTGCCCCCATTTGCTGCCAATCAGTCAACCAATGAACGTGTAGCTAGGAATTATTAGGTTGATAATTAAGTGTATGTGTTTATTTGTGTATGCGTTTGCATTAGCAGCACATGTATGTGTGCATTGTGTGTGTTCATATGTGTGTTAGCATGTGTGTGTTGTGTATGTGTGTGTTGTGTATGTGTGTGTTGTGTATGTGTGTGCATGTGTGTGTGTATGTGTATGCATGTCTGTGTGTGTGTCGTGTATGTGTGTACATGTGTGTGTCATATGTGTGTATGTGTGCATGTGTGTATGTGTGTGTATGTGTGCATGTGTGTATGTGTGCATGTGTGTGTGCATGTGTGTAGGTGTGTATGTGCACATGTGTGTGCATGTGTGCGTACATGTGCATGTGTGTGCATGTGTGTGTATGTGTGTACATGTGCATGTGTGTGTACTGGTTTGCCCCTAATTTGACTAACCCACCCCCTGGTTTACACATGCCATGTAAAAATAATACTACATGGCATGCCATATAACAGTGCAGAGGGAAGATATTTATTCTTGCCCAACCCCTATATTTCTATATATTCTGAAACCCACCCCCTGTTGAAAATGTGTGTATGTGTGCATGTGTGTCAAGTGTGCACGTGTGTGTGCATGTTGGTGCATGTGTGTGTATGTGTGCATGTGTGTATGTGTGCATGTGTGTATGTGTGCATGTGTGTATGTGTCCATGTTGTGTGTACAGTGTATGTTTTTATGCATATGTATGTGTGCATGTGCATATGTGTGTGCATGTGTGTATGTATGTGTGCATGTGTGTGTATGTGTACATGTGTGTGTATGTGTGTTGTGTGTGTATCACTGTGTGTATGTATATGTGTACATGGAACACACCTCAGTACTGATGGAACGAGGGAGAATACTAGTACAAAGAGTGTCCAAACCCCTGCCATTAAGGCCACACAACAGTGTTCAGCAGCATTCATCCAGCATATTTCATTATTGTCTACTTGCTATCAGGACCTGCATGTGGTATAATGATATAGACATGTAGCCACATGACTGCATGAACACTTTTAGCATAAACCCAATATTCAAGCTGTGAAATATATATATTTTGAAATTAATATAGGCTATTTCCTTTCTATATGCACGTAAAAAAATACTTCAGTGTGAGTAGTGATGTATATATGCTCACAGGTCATTTTACTAGGGTGTGATCTAAATAGAATCCAAGTAGGCAACGCCATGCTACTTATTAACCTTGACTTCACTCTCAACACAAAGTGGCATGAACAAGCTTGCATCAAATTTGAAACTTAGTATAGGGCCTATGCATGCGTACTACAACACACTACTGATAGCGAAGCGCTAGCATGAGCACAGCGGTGCACATTGACGAACACTGCACACTAGCCTTCATAAGCACAGCGAGATTACACGCATGAATACGGTAATTGCTGCGCATGTTGAAAAGGCAACGTGTATACGCACTGCCCTAGTCTAGAAATCCACACCAATGCACGGGCCATGGCCATGCACCCTATCACCCTATGTTAGACATTTTTAACTGGTATGTTGTGTAGTCTCGTACCCAGACCCACCATGACGTAAGCGTTTATCGCTTACAGTATAAACACCACCTGTCGTAGTGTTTATACTGTAAGCGATAAACGCTTACGTCATGGTGGGTCTGGGTACGAGACTATATGTTGTGTGCGTGCATATACCTTATGATATAACACTGTCACTTAAAGTCCAGCAACTGTATCTACATCATCTCAAATATGAAGTCACAGCTGCCATCGTTCATATGCTTCCATACTATATCTCGCAAACCACGCCCTCAAACGTCAGAAAGTAATTACACACAAGGCTCAACATTGGGGTGTAAATGCGGTAAACCAGTGTTGTGACAACACACCTCTAAGATCACCCAACACCCCACTGTTGGTGGGGTATGCTGCTAACACCCCAGCATAGCCTGCTAACACCCATAGGTGTCAGCTGAACACCCTAGTGTGTTGCCATAACACTCCTCGGGCTGTAACACCCCTCAAACCTAACACCCCTCGGGCCAGTTTTTTTAACAGTGTAACAGTCGTATTCCTGTTACATGGTGGGGTCCGTGAAATACCAAAGAGCATGTGCAATTTTGGGTACAAGTATTCTGCGGTGGATGTTTGTTGGATGGGCATTAGTGCTGTGATGTCTACTGGGTCTGAAATGTTCTTGATCTTGAGGTATTTCATTGGCTTTGATCCCATAATTGCTGGTTCGTACATGTACATGTTTATCATGTCATTTGTGTTTGTAAGTAGCTTTGGAGTCACCACCTATGTGCTTAAAACATGTGCTCAATCTAGCAGAGCGGAGAAGGAGCTTCTTTGTCATTGTCAGCTATCACTTCTTCTGGGGTACCCACAATGGCGAGGTGGCTTGTCTGTCACTGGGGGGGGGGGGGGGGGGGGGGGGGGGCAAATACACAGACTGCCGCCCCCCCCCCCCCCCCCCCCCCCCCCCACGCACACACACACAAACACACATGCCGCATTTCTGTCAGAATTTCTTATCTCGTTACAGGGGCGGATGCAGGATTTCGGCGAGGAGGGGGTGGGTTCCACATGAATAATTGACGAGAGTATAAAATAGAGCAATGTGTTTACCTACGTAACCGTACTATTACGTAACTATAAATATATATCACGTGGGTTGAAATCTCGCCTTCTTTCCTCCGATCGCCGACGTTCGCTATTGATCCCAGCATTATGACTCTATACTACATAAATAATCATCTTAATTTAACACATTTCGTGTAATTTGCTTGGCGGCTGGTGCGCCCCTATCGTCATTTTGGCGCCCCCTTTTTAAGGCCCGCTGGGGGGGCAATTGCCCCCCCTGCCAGGACGCCATATGGTCTGGTCCCCAGACTAGTGAGGACATACAAGCTTCACTTGCCACTCCCACTTCTACACTTACTGGTTGTAAGAGCAGTGTGGACAAGAAGCTAGCTAGCTGCTTTGTGTCCATTCAGTTGGAGAAGGCAAGTGTGTGTGTGTGTGTGTGTGTGTGTGTGTGCATTGTCTGTGTGTTTGCATGTGTGTGTGCATTGTTTCTGTGTGAGTGTGTTTGTGCATGTGTCTGTTTGCACGTGTTTGTGTGGTATGTAGGTAATTGTGTGTCCTTGGATGGATGGTCTCTTGTCAAACAGTGGCTGGGTGCCTTGGTAACACAGACCTGCTCCCAGCAACGAATTCTTGGGCAAGATTCTTGGCAAGATGGCCAGGATCCTGCCAGGATGCCAAGATCCTGCCAGGATGCATGCCAAGATCCTGCAGGATGCCAAGATCTACACAAGGAGGCTAAAATGTCACCAATTGCAACTTTTAACTAAATTAGGTTCATTGTAGAAAAGGAATATATAGCTAGTATGCAAGGCTGATACACTATATGTTTTTACAAATTCTGAGGTGACATTTGCATTAGTATAAAATATACTGATCAACTGTTTCTTCATATAGAAAAAAATAACATGAAAGTACAACTCAATGCATTATTATCTAGTGCTTTTCATAGACATTTGGCTGATAAACTATTACATCAGTACGAGAATGTTTGTTAGGGATATGTACACATTTTCGGATTAAAGACTTGGAGGCTACTGCCGAAATGATGTTTGTAACTGATCCTTTTTTCACTTTTACGAAAAACCTGTCCACTGATGCATTCACTAAATCAGGCTTGCTAGCCTGAATATCTTTCAAAATGCCATCTGGCAGTCTCTCAAATATATCAATGATAGCAACAGGCCCTTCCATTAACATACAAAATTTCCTAATTGACCCAATTCTTCTCATTCCTCTGTCTTCAAATTCACATACTGAACTGTCTCGTAGAGTCTTCTTATCTTTTGCATGGTATATAGTGTTCTTCAAATAGTAAGATTTAAAGGTTGGAACAACATCATCTGTGCCAGTAATATGAAATCCAGAATTATGAATGGCATCAAGTTCTTCGTTCAATAAAACAGTATTCAGTAGTTTTCCTCGACTTCCTTCCTCAGTATTAGTAATCTCCTTACTCAAAAACTGCAATGTTCTCTCATTTTCTGAACTTGCTAACTCATTGGCATATGAACAAACAGAAAATTTCATACATATTGATCTTGACAAGCTTGGTAGAAAGTTTTTAAACCCATGCCGCTGTTTTTTAATGTAACCATTCATGTGTTCAAAACTAAAACAAGAGTAAGCCCAAAGGGGACCAAGCCTACGCACAAAAGCAGCCAAATGTATAAGACCATGAACATTAGACGAACACATTTTTTCTGGATAGTATTCAGGGACATATTTGAAGAATGTATTAAGCATGTTTTCAGCTTCATCAATGTCATCTGATGAAATGGCAGTATTAAGCAAAATGTGCATTGATGTGACCAAAAGTGCAAAGTGATGCACATAATCAGGAGGTAAATAGTTTAGAAGGATAGGCAGTGAGTAGAAGAGCAGCCATGTTTTATACTCAGATGCTTTCCAGTAACCCAAACAATTGAGAATTGGTCTAGGTGGCCTGCTAAATTCATGAGGTGGTTTTATTCTCATAAGTTGCTTGTCAATATCGACTAAAACATCACCTAAAAAAAATCTTAGATCACGGTTATTCAGATCAATGAAGCATTCCAAAAAAGACTTCACTACTCCTAATGCAACTCCATGCATGTAGTCCAGGGCAACACATTTTGTTGGAATGTGCCTGCTTAACTGAGATGTACCCTTAACACCATAGACTGGTTTTAATATTTCTTCTGCCTCCAAAGCCCATTGATCAATGTCATGTTGAATTCTAGGTATGTGTGGTTCTGTTGGCAAGTAAAGATGGCGATGTGACTTGTGCACACCTTTGTCTAAACAATAAGGGCAACCATAATAGCCATTGAATTGAACAACATTCAAGACCATTGCTTTTGCCGGTTGGTCGAAAACTCCCACTAAAAGCTTTGCTTTTAGGATCTTAATTCCTTCAGATGTTTGGAATTGTATACCAGTTGTTTGAAGTGTTTCAATTTTAGACAAAACACGAGGCAGTAATGTTTGCATGGGTGGCTTACAAGGACCAAGCCACAATGCTCCAACCATCATATTTTCGGCATTCATACGGATTGTGGGTGGAAGGGAAGTGGTGAACATCAGGAACTGGCCAGAGGGTTTGACCTAACAGTAAATTATATGTATACTAATTTTAAAAACATGTACATTGCTTTAAACATACCTGAAGATTTAAATACTGGAACACCATCGCAACAAAGAATAAGTCCTGCATGTTCAGGAACAGATAGGAAATCCTTTTTCAAATGTTTCATCAAAGTGCCATCATCTATATCTTCAATGGTGTCTTCAGAATGCTCTCTAGAGAAGAATTGACATATTTGGGTCCATTTATCTAGAATAAAATAACTTGGTGGATTATTTCATTGTCAAAATTTTATAGTCTTACCTGTGAAAATTGTGCACAGATGCTGCTCAAAAGGAAGAATAGCTAGATAACAAACTTTCGCTTTTTCTTTATTACAAACCAAATTATCACATTTCTTTGACTTCACAATTTTATTCATGCATCTTGAACAATACATAAATATATCTGATTCATCACAATTCAACTTATTCCTGAGTTGAAATGTTGATCTTGCAAACAAATTGGTTTTTGGACAATGAATGGCAATTAAATCCAACAGTTGCTCTGTAGTGGAATCACTTAAATTATTTGTAACTGTGAAGTAGTTTGTTGCTAGCCAACTTGCTTTCACACTTATTGGTGCACCTTGGTAGAGTGGTACTGTGGGTAGCTTATCACCTCTTGAGAGTGTAGCTGATGGCGTGGTACATTTTTCTTGATCATCATAGTTAGCATCACTATCAACTTCTTCATCATCATCATTATCACCACCATCACCATTATCTCCACCCTCATCATCATCATCATCATCATCATCACCATCATCATCACCATCACCATCGCCATCATCATCACCACCATCACCATCATCACCATCATCATTGTCACCTTTCTCATTGTCATCATCATCATCATCACCATCATCACCATCATCATTGTCACCTTTCTCATTGTCATCATCATCATCATCACCATCATCACCATCATCATTGTCACCTTTCTCATTGTCATCATCATCACCAGTATAAACATCAACATTGTTATCACCACCACCACCATCATTATCATCACCATTGCCATCATCATCATCATCATCATCATCATCATCATCATCACCATCATCACCATCATCATTGTCACCTTTCTCATTGTCATCATCATCACCAGTATTAACATCAACATTGTCATTACCACCACCACCATCATTATCATCACTATCTCCAGCAACCATGCCAGTAATTTCACTATCATGAATATTCTCATGACCATCAAGGCCTCCATCACTACCATGGCTACTGGTATAATGCCTATCATCAATATTAACATGACCAATATCTTTACCAAAATCATCATGGCCATCACAAGCATCTTGTAGTTGATCACTTCCACTAACATCAACATCACTGTCATGACTGTTATCATCTCCCTTCAAGCTATGATCTTCACTACTATCACTGCTTGTGTCTGAAGCAGTTGACACTCTGGAGCAACTCCGTATCACATCAATATCTACAAGTAATACAAATTGAATGAAATTACATAAATGTCCCAGAAATTTTACACATACTGTTCAGCCATCTTCGTCTGGTTCTGGTTGGAATTGGAATGCTTGGGTCTGTATTATATCGCTTTCTTTCGTAGCCTTGTAAAGAATTCATATGCACAAGTAATACTAATGTTATTCACTATATTCATTATACATGTATCTGGTTGCTGTACTGTTACCCTAAATGTGCAAAGCTAACATGAGCTAATCATCACCATGCATAGCTATAATTAATACGAGCTAGATGACTAATTAACGCTAGAGTAACGTACGCGTACGGTACATATGCATGTCATATACCTGTATCACGCGAGCCACTTTGCTTGTATCGTGTTGCTGTCCTTTCTGGAACCGAAAGTTCAGGGTTCCATAGGTACTCTTTGTAATGTTTTCGCTTTCCACCTGCATGCCCAGTCATTATGCTCAAATTTAGCGGAAACAATTGTTTTTTTACACGTAAAAAATTCGTAACACGTGCTGTACGTACATTTATGCCGCCAAAAAGTATGTCCAAACGTACAGTTAAACCTCCTGGTAGATATCTACATGAGAACATCGAACTGGCTATTGATGGCAACCAAGCTGAAGATCGTAAGTATTATTCTCATCTTATATATAGCGATAGTACGCGGCGCGCGGAATTTGCATGTCATGATATATTATGTATATATATATATTTTTATTGATTACTGTATCTATGTATGCTGCCAGCTAGAGACAAGGGTGGATGGAAATTTTAGCGGCTTGAATTGACGTACACGACGCGTGCGACCATGATCATATGCATGTATATATATGGCACATATATATATATACCGGTATATAAATATATTATACATGTATGTATATCCCAAGCGTAACAGGCGGACCGCTTATGGTTACGTATACGATTCAGAGCGAGACTACTGTGTTGGCAATATAAGCTTTTATTTACGTCGCCTTCAATACGCGTGAAATGAACAACGCCCACGTTGTATAATTAGTCGACTTCCGTATTGATTTTACCGCTCAGATCGTGAATCGTGAAATGATGTGAATATAACTTTGCAATTTCTATATTCATATCCAGAACCATGTACAGTTCTATGTTTAGAGAATAATCGAGAATATGCTTGCAACACATCATCGCTATCAACTGATAGTAGAGATTACGTCACCCAGGATGATTTAGAGCCTGGGAAGGACCTCATCTGGGTCTATAGAGGAATACATTATTCTGTTATTTTCAAGCATTTAAAGGGTATACTCTATATGTATCCTTCCACCAGTTAGAATATATATATATATATATTTTTGTACAGGAGATGCAACCCCTCTGGAGACATTTCCGGAAGACTCTAGTAGTGATGACCAAGCGGTATGCAACGAAATGTTATTACAGTATTATTGAACATCACTTTTACCAAGTACTATGCACAGTCATTAATATATACTATCGACATGATAATATATAGGAATGTGGAGAAGGAAAAGGAAAAGGAAAATGAAAGGGAGAAAGCTGTTCAGAAGAAGAGACCGGCAATTGATTTAAGAAATGAGGTATGAGATTGAACATTCATACACATAATCTATTGCTTCTAATTAACTTTGCACAGAAGCCACCAAGCAAGAAATCTCGTTTCTCGGACAGTGAGATGGAAGAAATAGTGAGGGATAATTATAAGGTACAAATGCACAAAACCCCAGGGAAACAAAATAAACATACTGTGATAAGCAACTCACATCTGCGATATCATACTGATATGCATGTCATATAATTTATTTTTGTTAGAAACACTATAAACACTTATATTTGCATGAATGCAACCAGTGGCATGAATGCATATACATGTATGTATCCTGCAGCGTGAACATTATTTAGGTGCAAGCAGAAAGGAAAGAAAAGACTTTTTCCGATCACAAGGAAAGTGAGGTAATGTGCCATTATCTTACTAACTGTATGTATGGGTATTTATTTTAAAGATCATGCACAGCACATTATTACAAACTAAAGCATGAGCATGAATGTGGTTTATTATATATATGCAATTATGCAGATTTTTGCTAAACTGTACAAACAAATGAAAGTATTTAACAAGGAAGTCACAAAGTTAAACAGCAATTTTGAGAAGATTTATCATCTTCTGGAGACCCATTTTGCACCTAAGCCCAGGGAAGTCATTGTTCCTGATCCAGGTCCTGCAGTGGATAAAGGTTTGCACATGCACATAAAATATTGAGTAGTATAATGCTTGAGATTATATGGTTACCATGTAGGTACAACAGGCGACCATCAGCTGGATGAGAGCCACTTCATATCTGTAAGTATACTTTATCATGTATGTATGTGATGCACATATCACATGCATATGTATTTCATGTGAACAGAAAAGGGGCGTAAATCTTCTAAACATTAAATCACATGATCCAGGGAAATATGCACTGGCGTTACTGGATGCCTTGTTTACCAAAGATGAGCAGGCTACAAGCTGCTTCAAAGAATCGACCAGGCCCAGCAGCAGCAGCCAATCACAAAAACCCCCTTTATCTCCAATAAGAGTGAAGCTTATTGAAGGTACTATTCTTTATACTTAATAATACTGCATGGCTATATATATGTTACATGTACATCTTTCCTGTAACAGAATGCATTGACAAAAAGTTCGGACAAGGGACAGCTGCAGCAAATGACCCCAAGATAACAGAATCATTGAATCAAAAGTGTCGTGACCGGCTAAAAAAGCTGTTAAATGAGAAGAAAGCACAGTAAGTTATTAAATTAAAGTAATGTACATGTACATGCTTATGCTTCAAAAACATGTTTCAATATCCTAGCTGATGTCAATATCTATATATTTCTGCTGGCCATGGGCATTATATTACAGCTGATCAATACAGACTGAATGTTTAACTCTCATATAATACAATCCGTATATATAATTATAATATATATGCTGTCATTTCATTTGCTATATATTTGACTGAACTTAACTGCCATATTTTTATCATCAATATAATATTTATGTCAAATGCTATTTGAAACAACCTCTCCTTTGCA
Organism: Spongilla lacustris; assembly: GCA_949361645.1. Classification (NCBI taxonomy): domain Eukaryota; kingdom Metazoa; phylum Porifera; class Demospongiae; order Spongillida; family Spongillidae; genus Spongilla; species Spongilla lacustris. Next base: position 29,029,453 of record OX442415.1, read on the forward strand.
TGTATATCGTTGGCAATATAATTGTAATAATATAATATTATACATATAATTATAATTATATATATAATTATTGGAGTGCACCTGGGCCATATATTATAAGATCTTGGCCAAGATCTTGTCATCATATCTTGGGATCATCTTGGATAAGATCTTGGGCAAGTTCTTGGCAAGATCTTGGCGAGAACTTGGCCGGCATAATCTTGGCATCCTGGGCAAGGTCTTGGCCAGATCTTGGCAAGTTCTTGGCAAGTTCTTGGCAAGTTCTTGGCACGTTCTTGGCAAGTTCTTGGCAGGAATCTTGCCCAAGAATTCGTTGCTGGGGCTGGCACCTGACCTCTCATCCTTCAGTGTCATCAGAGAACAATAGGGAAAGCCTGCTATTCTTTATTTGTTGTTGGAGAGGGGGTGTGGTCAGGTGTCAGCACTGAATGTGGATTAATAGTGGACATTTGATGGGGAGTGTGAGAGTGAAAGTGTGATGTACAAAGATGGAGGTGAGGGATTGTAGAGAAGGAGAATGTTATGGTGACCAGTATGGCAGCTTTACTCTCCCTTATTTGGTCATGTGTAATTATCTTACGTTTAGCCCCCAGCTCATGGGTGTGTTTTATTACCATACATCTTGCCCCGCCCATAAGTGTGTTTTATTACCAAACAGTCCCCAGTCCGTGATCACATGCTGGCACAGTTCACATCACAGCCTGCAGCTGTAGCGAAGAACAGAGAAGACTTAGAGGAGTCCAAAAGGTGTGTTGTGGTGTTCATGTGTTAGGTTTTTGTGTGGTAGATGTTCATGTGGTAGGTGTTCATGTGGTAGGTGTTCATGTGGTAGGTGTTCATGTGGTAGGTGTACATGTGGTAGGTAGTAGGTGTTCATGTGGTAAGTGTTCATGTGGTAGGTGCTCTGGTAGGTGCTCATGTGGTAGGTGTTCATGTGGTAGATGTTCATGTGGTAGGTGTTCATGTGGTAGGTGCTCTGGTAGGTGCATGTCATGGTATGGACATGAAGCTGGATGCGAAGCTGTCATACATTTTACTGAGGCTGTCCTACTTGTTAATGCATTCAACTCTCTCAACCGTAAAGTTGCTCTCTTGAATATCCACCAATTGAATTGTGTTCATCACTTGCCACTGTACTTACAAACTCATACAGAGAAAATGCTTCTCTCTTCATAGATGCATGGAGATACTCTTTTCTCTCAGGAAGGGAGACCCTCTTGCCACTGTTCCCTTCATTGGGAAATTGCAGAGTACAAACACCAAGCAGGTTTGGTATGCCGATAATGCTACAGCAGATGGCACACTACTGAATCTTAAGGCCTGGTGGACCATGTTGTCATCTTCTGGTCCCTCCTATGGACACTTTGTCAACCCTGGGAAAACATGGTTGATTGTTTAAACCACAACATGAGCATGATGCAAGAGAACTACTGATTCTCTGGCACATTTTGCCTTCTGACGTCACAAGTTAATTGGTTGTATTTGACACAACATAAGTCCTTATATGAACTTCATGAAGAAACACAGCAAGTACGAAATTAATGGTAAATGAATGCGTGACTATATTCCAAAATGAAGTACCTTCGCCAGCTACGGTGCAAATGTTACAGCGTTCACAAGTTACCGGAAGTTGCCCCCCCAAAAATCGAAAAGCGCGACTACGCGCATCTCATTGGCAACTTCCGCAATGTTTTGCTGCATACAAATCCCTTACAGAGCTCCATCGTGAAATACAACAAAAATGAAACGTGTGATAATTTACTTCTCAATGAAAATTTAAAAGGAAATGCATGTACGAGCTATGATGGTGAAGTTATGCCATTGTATAAGTGGCTCCCCCCCCCAAAATTCATGCGTGACGTCACAGGCAAAAGGTCCATTGATGCCATTAAGGTGCGGCACTTGGGAGCTAGAGAGCTACATCAGCGACAAAGTGAAAGTGTGGACATCTACCATTCTCAACTTATCCTTGATCGCTAAGACTCAACCTCATGCTGCCTACTGTGCTTTTGTTCATGGTGTGTCTGGGCTTTGGGCATTCTTCCTTTGCACCCTGCCTGACACATCTTCACTACTCCAGCTGTCACGACCACCAGGGATAACTCAGCGTCCTACGCACTTGCGTCTCCTTAGTACAGCAAACACCACCTGAGTCTGGCAAAGTCAACACCACGACACGCAGGACCACAGCTCTTTAATGTCTCCAACACCACCCCACAAGACAAGGCAAATACACACCAGAGAGAAAAAGAGTGAGAACATTACATCTCTCTAGCTATTGTCTGCCACAATGTGTCCATACGGCTACGCGGCGGCCCCAGTCCACAAGTGAGGTCATCTCTGTTAGGAGGGTTAGGTGGTTCCCCGACCCTCACACAGCCACTTGAAGATGCGATCAGGCTCCATTTCATTCCCTCCATCACAGGATGTGACAGCATGAGAGATGCTGAAAGCGACCTTTTCGCTCTTCCAGCACACCTTGGTGGTCTTGCCCTACCTAACCCACTGCATCAGCTTCTTAGAGTCATTTGTAAAACATCACAACCCCTCTCGTCTCCTGTATAGTGTCACAGTGCATGGACCTTCCTCACTCAACCCTTGTTGATCAAAAACAGGCCAAGGCAACAATTCATTCACTGAGACAACAATTACACTCTGTGCGACTCAAAGCTATCCTGCCTCCTACCCATGTGCGATGTATGGATCTCAATAGTGAATAAGGTGCCTCATCTTGGCTTTCAGTCCTGCCAATCAGTGATCATGGTTTTGCACTCCACAAGGGTGCTTTCCATGATGCCATGTGTCTTCGCTACAATTGGCAGCCACCAAACCAACCAAGCCACTATGTCTGCGGCAGTTCTTTCACAACAGATCATGCACTCACCTGCCCGACAGGAGGATTTGCATGTGAGTGCAGCAACGATTTGAGGGATTTTACAGCTAACCTGTTGACCGAGGTATGTCCCAATCTATGTACTGAACAACCACTGCAAGCTTTAACTGGAGGATTGCTGTTGTATGAAACTTCAAATTCAGAAGATGGTGCTCATTTTGACGTGAGCGCACAAGGTTTTTGGGGTGATCTTCACCAACGGCCATTTATTGATGTATATGTTTTCCACACAAATGCTCCCTCTTATCGAAAAAAGGCCGTTACCATCAGCATGCCGCCTTATAATTCCAAAAGCAGAGGTCTTATGACCAGCGTGTATGGGAGGTAGAACATGGCTTCTTCACTCCACTAGTATTTACCACATCAGGAGGAATGGGGAAATGTGCTTTGGTAACGTACAGACTTGGCTCTCTTCCATCAACCAAGAAAGAGCTAAACTATGGTGCAACTATTGCTTGGGTAAGATGCTGCCTTGGTGCTCGATCACCATAGGGGCAAGCATTCAGATCCAGCATGATCGATCTGGCTGTGGCAGAAGCCAAGGCGGTTTCCTTGATGTTTAACTTATTAACTGCATCCTTTGTGTGCATATCTATATATACCTTACTTTGTGCCATTTCTCATTCACATTAATTGGTGTGCCGGTATCTATAAAATTATTTTGGCATCAAGTGCCATGTGTAGGTAGCTCAAAATTTAGTCGTTATCAACCTGGGATCATGGAACACAACCCAGGGTACATGTACATGCGAACCCAGGCAAGAATCCAAAAAATATTTTCAAGGATTATCTCCTATATATACATGCACTGACCACAGTCCCTCGCGGTACAAATCATAAGGCTGAGCAATGAGTGCAAATATTAATTCAGCACATGACTTATGCATCTATCTCTATATACGTACTATGCTGCTAGCATGACGGTTTTCGCAAATCTACATCTACATTTTGTATACTACATGTACGGAGTGGCTTTCTAAATCAGTCAAACTTCATGGTCGTGGCGGACATTGCCTCAAAAACACGCATCTGTTATTTTCTTCATCGATTACTTGTCCAATAGGGCACAAGCATCCAGGTGCAATCATTGGATGGCAGGCGGGAAAAGGGATCTTACACGTCGCTGGACATGGCCAGGGCAGTTGAAACCTTGCGGCTTGAACACTTGGCCCGGGATTGGACAGGCTGCATGGGTTAATACTATCAAACATGCATACATGTTGCATTCATTGCTTCAAAAATACACATGTATTGAGCAAGTGCAATACCCCAAAATATACTTTACCGTAGAGAAATGGTGTGGTATGACGTGTTTAAATAGGAAGTCGATAGCCTTAACCGTTCGGAATTTATTACGATTCAAATGCAAAGCAATCTTGTAAGATTTTATAATTCTAAACGAAGAGCCATTTTCTCGGAAACTGTCCCATTTATCGTTGTACTATCGGCCTTTGTTAAAGTTCTTGTTTTTTTTTTTTTTTGTTTTTTAAAATTGTGTTACAAATTGTAACGGCAGACGGACGTTAACTTACCACTGAGAAAGTAATAAAAAAAAGTGTGTATCGTATCAAAACCGGCCGTGCCAGTAAATCAACTGGATAAACGCATCAGGAAACTCGGTTCCCCCCCCCCCCCCCTGTCCGCCCCCTACCCGAACCAGGATGCCTGGATGTACAAATATATACCCGGACCCTATTGCCTAGGCATTTGGGGCCGGGGGGGGACTCAGTTGCCTAGGCCCCCGGACTCAAAATGGGGGGGGGGGGGGGGGGGGGGGGGACCACATGCCTGTGACACCGGTACATGTACATGTTCCGCACGGATACCTTTTTCGTATAAGGCCACTACAATAAGATTCCTTGTTTCCTATTTCCCGCCCGCTCCATTATTTGGTACCGCATGTTTTCATTCATTATTAGATCACGTGTTCATTATATTAATCATAGACATCAAAAGTGGCTTTCTTGAACGTATCTGTTTCGTGTTTGTCTAGAAAAACTACTTTACTTCCTTGGCATATTGAAGCAGAGCACTCCTTTCACGAGTTTTTCGAAGATTCTATTCGACCATGTCTTCCAAGCACATCTATCGAGTCCTGGATAGATTTAGTTAAAGCGGATCGAGGTGGGAACCAGTATAGATAATAGAATAAAGGGATTGGAAGAAACGGTATGTTACTATGTACATTTACGTGCGTGACGTCACGTTCCGTTACATGACCGTGCTTCGCATTGAGTGGGCGTGTGAGCTGTTGAGCATCCTTCCGGTCCGTAAAGAGCTTCTTTAGTTTCGTTTAACTTTTTACTGTGTGAGGGCAACCTTTTTCTAAATATAAAAGACGTTGCATAACGTGTAGGTTGTGGTTTGTGTTTGATACATGTATCAATTTATAATAATGAATAATGAATAATGAACCGCCCGCCCGCATGCCTTTTATGTCCTATTGAAATGGGAAACAAGGAATCTTATTGGAGTGGCCTAAGTGCACCATATTATTTCCTGAAATATTTTTAAACACGTATGGACCTATAGATAGAAGGAATCGAAAATAAATAGTGTAAGTACATGGCTGCTGGCAAATAATTAATGCCTTAATAATAGCAAAGCAATCGTGCTTACATGCAGGTGTGATGGAATGGTACTATGCCATTGTAAGCATGCGTGCACGTGAGTATACCATGTCTTGTACATGCATCAGCCATGTATATATAAGAACACGCTTCTCCATTTAGATCACTCTGCTGAAGCGGTGCATGGTATAGCTGCAAGCCAATCACTGAAAATGTCTGTGATCAAGTTAGTCACCACATGCATGTTCGGAATCGTCAACGTCATTTTCTTGCCGGCAAGCTCAGGGAGCAAGTAAAATTTATTATGTACACTTATAAACACAACATGTATAATTATGCATGTAACACAGCTCAGCATCGCTGTCTAATCCCGGGCCAAGTGTTCAAGAATTGCGTCGATTGCCCTCGCAACCCAGCTACCTGCAAGGGCCGCGTCTCCGAATGCACTATGGATTGTCTACCTGGATGCGAGTGCCCTTCCGAACAAGTACTAGATGTACAGAATAGAAGATGCGTATTTGTGGAGCAATGTCCACTTCTATGTCAGTTGATTAATTCTTATTTATGTACTTTTTTTTTTTTAATGCAACATGCATCTTTGATCTTAACACATGCAGCCTGTCCAATCCCGGGCCAAGTGTTCAAGCAGCAAGGTGTCAACTGCCCTGGCAATCCAGCGACATGTGAGAACCCTTTTCCCGCCTGCCCTTTTACGATCGAACCTGGATGCGAGTGCCGTACTGGACAAGTAATCGATGAAGAAAATAACAGATGCGTGGTTTTGAGGCAATGTCCACCACGACCAAGAAGTTTGATTTAGAAAGCCGCCGGGTACATGTTAACGCACAATGTTGATAAGCGCAAACCGTCATGTTAGTGCATAAATCATACACGCGTGGAATTAAATTTGCACTCATTTGCACTCATTCTAATTTAATTGCTCGGCCTGGTGTCATCCAACCTTTTAATTCAAGATCCTGGACGCAATTCGCAGCCTCTGCAGCCATACAATCACAATCAACATGCAGTACAGATCTCCACAGGGCCATAGTCATTTGTGTCATTGCCATGAATCATCACTTTAGTTACGGTGACAGTATAGATTAGCTGGGATAGCTCTCATGCATGGTCTTAGATGTTTCAAGGGTAAAGACTGTTTCCCTTACACTTATAATAATACTCATAATACACTTGTACTCTCACTTGGTACAGCCAACTACTAATGTTGTAGTTCTTGGCACAGCCAGCGAATGTCGGTATACATTTGTGAACAGACGCCCCGGGCCCCTAGTCTGGGGACCAGACCACCGGGCCCCATGACTGCTGCACTAGACAAGTAACCCATTTAACAAGCCAACATCCCGGTTAATTACTGAATTGATTTGCATTTAGCCATAAATCGATCCGTATCCATGGAAGTTACATTAAAAACACTCAACAAGATGGCGCTGATTGGAAATTAGTCCTTGTGACCCAAAACGATTTAAAATTCAATTTTTTTTTTTAAATATCTCTAAAAATAATAGAACTTCATGAGCTCTTATTCTGGGGGCCCAAAAAATCTGAATCTAAACTGGTGTAAGAATCATGAGCTGCAGAATACATTAATTAGGTGTGAAAAAGTTGATTTTCCATACATCTCTATGGAAAGTGCTGTTTTCACAAAAACTACACCAATTTTCGAGGGGGGGGCAAAAAATATTTCTTAAACACCCATCATCAGATTTCTTAATGAGGGTACCACCACCCCCTACGCCCCTTTCTCACTCACGCGTAACCACAATTAGCACTGAAATAACAATGAATACATAAATTCTTATCACAACATTAGCCTGCATGAACTCTGCTCCAAAAGAGAGAAGGGTTGGTCACAGATGCAGCATCATCTTTCAAGCTGGCGAGGTCTATCTTTAGCGTCTTCTCCTGCTCCATAGCTCTATACTCCTTGCCCAGTACTCCTAAATGCTCATCTTTCCGAATGGCATACTTCCTAACCTCCTCCATGAGCTACAAATGCCCAGTTGTGAACGAACGGTGCAGGTACATCAGGCAAATACCCCAGACATAACGGCTTAGGCAACAACTGGTTTTGATCTGATACACTAGGGACGCACGCTATGGCAATGGATTCATGCAGTGCAACGCCAACGGGTATCCCTGTAGTCGTACTACAAGCCGCACTTGCTGCGCTCGTGCACAGGAGTCGCTGCCTTTTATCTGCAGTGGGCTCCGATTCCTGCATTTGATGCTGGTTAACCGCTGCGATATATTTCCTTTTGCACAAATCGGATTCATAGTGCCGTTGCACGTTAACGAATTCCTTGCTTTTTAAGCGCTTGCCACACCTATCACAATCCATAAAGTACGACGTTCAATCATTGGTTAATTATTAAAGCTGCCACTAGGGGGTTAAATGTTAAAATCGTTTGCTGCCGAGTTTGTGAGTGTCTAGCGATTGCGTGTGGGATATCAGTGAAATCCTTTTGCTGAGAGAAATAGATTCATGCAACTCCCGCGTGAATTCGAAGTGAAAGAAGAAAGATAAAAAAACACATGAATTCGCTTTAAATATTTTTTAATTCTATTTTAGCAGGGGGTACCACCCCCTACGCCCCCTTTTTCAATCCATCATATCTTTTTTCTTTAAAGTCCCATTTTAATTTTGAAAACAGATTCTTAATCCCCATTTAAAACTCTACAATATTGGATGATGGGGTCCATACAGATTTTCTTGCCCCCCCCCCCCCCTCGCCAATTTTCAATACAAAGCAGTTATTTTTTGTTCAGCTAAATCAAGATCTTACAGTAACAATGAAGCAATATTTATAGTTGTACCCTATTATGTTATTAATTAACAATCAAGTTTATAAACAGCCGTTCATGTTCTATATGCATGGGAGTTATCCGGAAGTACAATGTATACGCGAATGTACAAACCACAATTAAGCTAATTACATCATTATACAATAATTCACACGATTATACATGCATTGCGCAGAAGTGAGAGTGAGGCATAACTAAATTACCCAGAGGTGTAGGAGACACAAGGGAGGTATCTGATTTTCTAGAGAGGAGCGGCCGCGCGGTTAACAAATGATCTATTAATAATTGTAGCCAATTAATGATTATGTAACTTGAAATTAATAATTGTACGTTATCGGGTCGACCTTTCAGGCCACAGGCTGACTGAGGCCGGAGCCCTGGCCTGACCTGCCGGAGCTTTCGGCAACCCTGCGGCCCCGCCCGCCTACACTGAACATTTATAGTTGAAGGTAGCTACGTTAATATTTTTTTAATCTAATCAATAGCATCTCTGAATAACACAAGCGGCTTCGACGGAAGGCAACATGTAGAGTCATGCGCGCATAAAGAAGAGATATATCGTTACGTCATGCGAAGCTGGGGACGAGACACACTATTACATGTATGGCGTCGCCTAATGAAGATCAAGAGGTAACGTAAACTGTTTAACCTGAATGTGATAATTTTGTAAGCGCATTTGCGGCGTTTGTATCTCACTGTATAAAGTTGGGGACATTGGTCCCATTGACCATCGTACCGACCGTCCTAATAACTTGTACCGGATGGCATGATGCGTTTAACCACACCCTCGCCTGCAATCTCCCGGCCAGCCGCCTAGCTGGTATTCTCTTCAAATGCCACACGAGGGCGAGAACTCGATTTGCTCAGCCGATTATGTCAACTAGGCGTATGGTTTGGTAGTCTCCTTGTATAGGGGGGAGGAGAGGGGGAGAGGAGGGAGAAAAAAAACCGCATGTACATGTATGGTAAATGACGGCAATGAATCTATTTGCCCTACCTGGGGGCGTGCAGATGAATTCGCAGCTGAGTGTGCAACGTTTATAACATAGTCTATCTATGCATTGTCCTAGAGATGAGGAATTGTACATGTATACCACATCCCAAGGCAACCATGACTATGTGCAGTCACGGATGGTTTACTTGGCTGCTTTCATTCAACCTTATAGGCAATCAATTCAATGAATCATTGGTTAATTTCAGGTATCTAGACACAGCTTAGAAACCCCAAGCACTTGGAGTCCCCACTTTTGGCATGAGTTACAAGTCATGCAATACATGCATAAATAAAGTTTATTTTCAGTACTGTTTTTGGAGTATTACAGTATTACAGTACATGTTGGTCCATATAAAGGTGAATTAAAGTTCTATATGCTGAGTTCTTCATCGTACCGTACATGTCACTTCACCAGCAGTGTTTGATCGAGATGCTGCAGCCCAGGGCCCATCGTGATTCTAAATCAGTATATCCCTCTGTGGATACCAGTATATGCATACATGTATAGGGGTTATTCATTGGTTGGAACAATAGTGTTATTCACTATTTTAGTGTCGAAGATCAAAAAGAGGTCGTGTTGTCTCATTCCCAGACCTATTCATTATGCAATAGGCATTGCATCATATTGGTCTGGGAATGCGAGTAACCTTAGTAGGGAAATGATTGTTATGCGACAGTTGTTTTGTAAAGGTCCAGGCATTTGTACATTCTATTTCCTAGAGACACAGGGTGATAGCAGGTAATAATGGATATATAGAACAGTCAGATTAAAATCTAGACAACAAGAGAGCATTCATAGTAGCAGCAAGATTTTTCACCCATACATCTAAATGATATGCTTCTAAACTTTAATTTTCACCGGTGGCAATACCCCCTAACAAACACACACAACTTTTATTTGCTGACATGTGCTCTCATCTGCATGCTGTGTGGACGAAAGTTTCACTGTGCACTACCCACCCCCCTCCCCCCCCCCCCCCCCCCATGTGCACTTAATAGCACTTGTAAGAGGTTGCTGTAGTATTGTGCAATCAGGGTGCATACTCCAAAATAGAATTAGGCCTGGTTTACTGAGTAGTGATAGTGGATTTAACATTTTAAGTAAAACTGAAGTTAGAATCACTTGATTAATAGTGAAGCTTTGAGACTGAACAATGTATCTCATATCATCTCTTTACCGGTGTCCGCATAAAACAATATCGCTACATGTATGGGTCTGTAACATTTATTATACAGGCATTCATGGCTGCACGTTGACAACATACATGTACAAATATTAATATCATCACATTTGTAATGGGAAGTCACAGCCAAGCTGGTACAGGTGAAGTAAATAGCCAAAACATTGATGGCCTAACCTACACGTATCGATTCCCTATCATCCATTGTAACCACAAATTCTATTGTGTGAAAGTGGAACCCAACCAGGAGGGCTCCTAAGCATCAAACCTTGCCACACAACTATCCAACGCATCTTATCATCAGCTCCATCACTGCATGTCCTTGGTTTTGTAACAAGCCATGCAAGACCATAGAATTAGCCATTTATGCAACTATAAAGTCTCTTGTTGCTTATATGATTCCATTCACTCCACATATATAGATAAATGCCATGCAATGATCCAGCATACATTACCTTTTATTGATGTTTATCTCTTTATTTGAGCTTTAAAGAGTTCAATCACAATACTTCAGTGGGTTAATTAACTTATTGTCTGCAAGCCATATTTATAGTTGGTTCTGGACCATTAGTTTCCCTATAAGGATGGTCCCACAACTGTCTGAAAATGGTTCACTTTTAATCTCACTGCAGGCACATGATGACCAGCAACTGAAAGAAGCAATAGATGGGCTTAAAAAACTTTTTGATGGTGCTGATGATGGGGTAAGACAATTGTATCAATTGTAATGGGTTATGTTCTTATACATTAAGTGGTAAGAACTCATTCTCTTTGTATGCAGTAGATCAGTTACATTATATCACCACTTGAGATTTCAATCCAATTGTGTGATCTCAGGCTGTGCAGCTTATTTTTCAAGTAATTTTTTCGCTACTGTATATTCACTCAAATACAAACTACGGGGGTTTGTAATAAAGACTGTGGGATTTAGCTGCAAAACATCGCATTTCACTGTAACGCTTACTCTCATGCAATTTTAAAACCTTAAAACATCTAACATACACGTACCATCTGTGGAGATACGTAGCAAATTTAGTAAAGATGTGATCGTTTGCTCCTTAATTGTCTACGAAGCCATTTATAACGTCGGGTAATTCACGCCAGCCTACTTTTCCAATTCAATAAGTGATTAATAAATGAAATGATGCAGCTGTCAAGGTTTGGATATACATATAGGATACCCCCAACAAAGTGCAAAATTTGTGGATTGTTTTATACAAAGCTATGATTTTTACACAAAACACACCGTATTTCGAGCACTTGGGCACGAAAATGTCAATGTATTACTAACATGAGAGCATCAGCTAAACCTTTGTACAGATCCATGCATTCTCAAGAGTCAAGGCTAGTTAGGGCCCCAGCCTGGAACAATTGGCAGCAGCGGATTGGATTACATCTTTGCTACGCCTTCTTTAGCATTATATATAGTGAGAGGTAATCCATCCGCTATTGCTAACTTGACCATGACGTCTTCAGTGTTGCCCCTTGAGCCTCCTGCAGGAGCTACCAGTCTTCCCAGTGGGGCTGCTCCTTATGACTGCAAACAAACTCACATGCACGCAATTATATATGTGTAAGTGTACGTATTGCCACAAACACACACATGCACACACACACACACACACACACACACACACACACACACACACACACACACACACACACACAACTGACTGGCTGATTAAATGCTTGCCCCTCCATGTAGCAGGGAAATAATTCAAGTTCCTTTTTTGAAACATAAAATATGCAGAAATGCTACTGATAAATGACACAGCTGGATGGAAGAGGGCAATACCGTCCTGACCTCCTAAGCATCATCCCAGTTTTCAAACTTCCAGCAATGTGTGTGAACAAATTCCATTTGTATGTATAAGTTCTGCACAGTCAGTTTTGCATGTATGGAATTTCACACACTTCCCATCAATATTGCTACATGTAGATGTATTAATATAATTAATGTTGTTTCTGTACATGTACATGTAGGTACATGATAACCAGCAACTGAAAGCTGTATTAGCTAGTCTAAAAGATGCTTTGTCTCAACTGACTGCAAATGCTAGTGGGGTAAGCTGTGTCTGACCTTATACTTTTCCCATCATTCTTCCTCTTTGTACATATACATGTATAATAATATTTGATTCCTCATACAATAACACCATCATTACACCACTTTTCACATGTACATGTACATGATGTACCAATAATTTACTGCAGTGATCTTTAATACAAAAAATTGTTTCTTTTGCCGGTCTCAATTTGGGGTTTTTTTTCTTCTCCATTTGTACTTAAAGTGTCAAGTGATTCACAATAATTATTTTTCCTGGCATAATTCATTTCATCTGAATGAATGGGCAAGTGAAGTTGGTTGAGATGACGAATCTTTATTTTAGTGGCCTGCTAAGTGCCAGCTTATTTGCAATATTCAGTCACTGGTACATTACAAATTTGATTGCGCGGCTACATGTACATGTGTATAATGTATTCCACTCACTCTATATCTCTGGATAAATGCCTGCCTGTACTTATTATACATACATAATATATACATGTACGAATAGATTTTTTTAAATGTGTATAATGTATTCCACTCACTCTATATCTCTGGATAAATGCCTGCCTGTACTTATTATACATACATAATATATACATGTACGAATAGATTTTTTTAAATCAGGCCAGTATTCATGTTATGCTTCTGCGGCATTTCCGGGGGGGGGGGGGGGGGAAACGACATGATCGTGCACTAAAAACGGCCATAAACTTGTCAAATTGTGCGGTCTTCTAAACACTGTACATGTATCTCCTTGATTGTGCAATATAGTGGAGTCGCATTTTTGCGTATTTACAAAGCGGTCCTGTGTCTATAGAAGTCCAAAGATGGTTTAATTTACAATGCATCGTTCCGAAGATATTCACATTCAAGTGAGAGGCAATATTTCGTGGGGTTTTGTAAGAAGCTCACGAAATCTTGCCTTTTACTTGAATGTGAATATCTTTGGAAAGATGCATCGCAAATTAAACCATCTTTGGACTTCTATAGACACAGGACTGCTTTGTAAATCCGCAAAATGCGACTCCACTATATTGCACAATCAAGGAAATACATTTACAGCGTTTAGAAGACTGCACAATTTGATGAGTTTATAGCTGCGCGATTGCGTCGGTTTTTTTTTCCCGGGAAATTTGTATTCAGATTTTGGGGGGGTGGGGAGACTTTCAGGATCATACAAAGTATTACTGCAGCCATGCTAGTTTAAACTCTTATATTGCAATGGTTAATAACCTAAGAAATGTCATTTTCTAATATAAAAGAATTGTCCTGCTGACCTATTGTCATCATGTGTGACCTGTTTTGCCACTGTAGGGATGTAATATGCAGCTAATCGAAGCAGCAGCTGTTGGTTGGATGGATGAGATTGTTAAGCTTCTCGACCAGGGTGCAGATGTTAATGCCACTGAAGGGGTAAGACTTGTCAGAGTGTTCATTTTAATCACATGATACAATGTTTGGGTAATTATGCAACTGGATTTCTTCAATTTGCTTTTAATCACAACAGTCTTGCCTACAATGTATGTTAGACAATATTACTAATGGCACTAAGTGTATATTATGAAGTCATTAAAACAAACATGACCCATGTTTAACTGGAATGCTGAGGATCAGACAGTTTAGCTCTTTTTGCTGTCAAACTAGATAACAGGATGGTCATTTTTGTGTGTACATAGTCACCAGGTACACATACATACATGTTCATCAGGGCCAATTATGCCTTATGGTATGTTAGATGTACAGTCCTTCCGAATGGCCTTATATGCTTAAATGGTGCTAGTTTGTTGTATTTGATTATTAGTATTACGCATTTATGTATTTGTCTTTCTATTAATAGACTGGAAAGACCCCATTGATGGTGGCATCATTAGAGGGGCATGAGGAATGTGTGCGGCTGATGTTGGATAGGGGTGCCCAGCCCGACCATCAAGATAAGGTGAGTGTAGTTAATTAATGCTATATATTCAGGGGCGGATTTGGGGGGGGGGGGGGGTCCAGGGCCCCCCCCCCCCCCTTTCCTATCTGAAGAATGACATAATGCATAAGAATGATGTAATGCATACTGTAATCTATGCAGCGTTCTGCATGTTACCATCCTTGGATTTGCAGGCTTGCACATTGTTCTAGCCAAGCGGGATCTAGATCGATCTAGCTAAATCCTCCCAATTAACGAAATTTAATTTTGCATGTGTGGTTAATTAGTATTTAATCGCGCGAGCAGGAATTGAGGTAAGCGATCAAAAGATGTGAATGCGATGGATCTCCGATTCTTTTCGTCAGAAAACCGGTTATTACCGTAGCTATAGAGCTAAACAAACTAAAAGTACTAATACTATAGTGAGTCGTTTATAGACCGACATGTAGCTGGTGCATGGCCACGTGCACGCTTCGGTCACAAATTTGCATCACGAAGTAGCAGTAGGAACCATAGCATTGTGAAAAATGAAGAGTTTTCTCGTCGCTATCCATGCAAGCGCAGGCTCTAGTAATCCGGATATCGCATGATGTTTTGTATTGGATATCACTGTGAATTTCATGCTAAATAAACGCAAATTCAAAAAGTGGCTGGGGCTTCGTTGGACCCCACCCCCCCTTTCCCAAAACCCTGGATCCGCCCCTGTTCCCATGAGTTGTTTACGAACTGCTGCAGAACTGCACCTATGGCGAGATCAGAGGCGTCTGTGGTGATTGACAGCGGTGCTCCATGGTGCGGGTGGGAAAGTAGTGTTGCCTCCGCCAATGCCTTCTTGGTAGCATCAAATGCTTTTGACATTATGTCACTCCAAATCAAGGTCTTTGGATTGCCTGCTAGTGCGGTGTAGAGTGGTGACATCATCCGTGCAGCACCTGGGATGAAACGGTGGTAAAAATTGATCATACCTACAAATTCCTGTAAACCCTTCACTGTGGTTGGTTGAGGGTATTGGCTGATGACCTTTACCTTGTCAGGCAATGGTACAATCCCGGTTGGAGTGATATGGTGTCCTAAAAAATCAATTGAATCCTGACCAAATTGACATTTAGAAGTGTTGATAACTAAACCATATTCCTGAAATCGTTGGAACAGCTGGCGGAGGTGGTCCATGTGAGTCTCGGCATCATTGCTGGCAATGAGGATGTCGTCGATGTAGACAAAAACGAATTCCAACCCATGGCAGACAGTGTCCATTAAGCGCTGAAAGGCTTGAGCGGAATTCTTCAGCCCAAAAGGCATCCTCAGGAACTCATAAAGACCAAAAGGTGTGATGATGGCCGTTTTGGGTGTGTCTTCGGCTGCAACCGGAATCTGATGGTAGCCTCGCACCAGATCGACCTTGGAAAAAATGGTCTTCCCATGAAGTTGCGCTGAAAAGTCCTGAATGTGTGGCAGGGGATACCGGTCAGGTACCGTTGAGTTATTGAGGCGTCTGTAATCCCCACACGGGCGCCACCCCCCTGATGCCTTGGGTACCATGTGGAGTGGGGATGACCAAGGACTTGCTGATTTTCTAATCAGGCCCATCTCCTCCATGTTATCAAACTCTTGCTTGGCTGCAGCCAACTTGTCTGATGGCAAACGACGAGCACGCGCATGAACTGGGGGGCCAGTAGTCGGTATGAAGTGCTCTACTTTGTGTTTGATGGAGGAGGCAGTAAACACTGGTGTTGTAGTGTGAGGAAATTCTGTTAACAGGGTCTCAAACTGGTTGCTAGAGGTGGAAATGGCACTAAGTTGAGGTACTGCTGTGTGAACGGTTCCCAGTGAAACAGAATGATATGTTTTCGCATCAAACACCCGCTTCCGTTTGAGGTCCACCAGTAATGAGTTTGAACGAAGGAAATCAGCTCCAAGAAGAGGCCTAGAGACATTGGCGATAGTAAATGTCCAATGGTAAGTCTTGGAGGCGAAACAAATGGGAAGGGTGCGAGTTCCATAGGTTTTAATGGAGCTGCCGTTGGCTGCTGACAAAAAGGGCCCGAGTGGTCTAGTGCGTTCATCCTCTCTAGTGGCGGGAATGACACTCATCTCTGCTCCAGTGTCTACTAGAAACTTTTTTCCAGAGACCTCG
The DNA here is from genome assembly GCA_949361645.1 of Spongilla lacustris. Classification (NCBI taxonomy): domain Eukaryota; kingdom Metazoa; phylum Porifera; class Demospongiae; order Spongillida; family Spongillidae; genus Spongilla; species Spongilla lacustris. Next base: position 29,046,013 of record OX442415.1, read on the forward strand.
TCAAGAAGGAAAAGGAGGCTCCTGTTAGCGCCAGTCGCTGATGCAACCACTGGTTTTTGGCCTGATTTTTCTTTTCCTGTCCATGCACATGGTTCGGTGCACTTGCGTGCTGCCTTACCAAACGTGCGGTGATAGAAACACAACCTCTCTTGAGGAGATCTTGTTTGCTTTCTGCTTGGTAGGTCGGTTGTGATGCACGGCGTTGGTGCTATATTCCATATCCTGGCTGATCCAAAGGGCGTCTGCATGTTTGGCTAATTTTCGGCAATCGTCGAATTGCGCATCGACTAGCTGAATGCGGATGTCTTCGGGTAGGCGCTCGAGAAAGAGTTGCTCAAAAAGCAAGCAAGGAGGATGATCGCCTAAAAGGGCCAACATTTCGTCCATCAAAGCAGATGGTTTTGTGTCACCGAGTTCGCGAAAATGTAGGAGCCGGGACGCTCGTTCTCTTTTGTTGAGTCCGAAAGTGTCGTTGAGACGGTCCTTAAGCGCCTTGTATTTGTTCTGCGTCGGTGGTTGGCTGATTAGGTCCAAAACGCGCGTCGCTGTCGATTGGTCAAGTGCTGCCAGCACGTGGTAATATTGTGTCTCGTCCGCTGTAATCTTGCGCAAATGAAACTGCGCTTCTACCTGCGCAAACCATACAGCAGGTTGTGCAGGCCAAAATGTAGGAAGCTTGAGTGAGACGGAATGTTCTTCTGCCATTCGCGTCAAGGGTCACCAATGTGGCGTGTACTCAATGACAATTAATACACGTCAACCTTTTTCACTACACACATGCTCTAACTCTAAATAATGCACCAGTTCATCTCGTTCTCAGTCCTCTCTGGCAGGGTCGCTACACCACCCACTTTCCTCCTCTCTTACATGTTGTTGCATGGATCTAAGGAGTGATCAGAGGTCTTTTCGTTTTTTTATTTTATTTTCATATTGGATTTGACTGAGATCAGTTTTCTTTTGGAGTTTGACAATGAATTTAGCATACATGTATCTCCATTTCTTGCCGTTGTTATATTTTCAGTTGAAGAACCAGTGGCTAGTTTTATTAGTTTTAGCACGGCCAACATCCGTTGTTTAACTTTGTCCAGTATAACATCACTAAATGTAGCTTCCATACTCTGCTCTGATGCCATTGCTTGTTTGAAAAAGAACCTGTACCAAACATTTACTCATGATTCCTATTGCAACGCACTTTATGCGATGGATTATGTCATCAGGCACATGTATACCAGCGTTTACAGAAAATTGATAGCTTTTCGCAAATTATTACACATCTTTGGCAAAGGTAGCATTAATATGAGTATATATCCATAACCTTAATTTGAACCTGTACTTCATCCCCAGCAGGAGTTGTGAATTAGATAATAGTCATTGATTGTCAATTAAATTGATTTTAAAAAAATTCCTGTTACAAATGTATTTGATAAATGTAAAAATGTTGCTCATGGTGTGAATTTGAGCAAACAACTGGAGGGGGGGGGGGGGGGGGGGATCAGTTTAGTCGTTAACCTGGAACATTGTAGGTGCTGATAGCCTACCAAAGGGTGGCCCACTGATCAGTCTGTCTACCTCTATCCCAATCACTAATGGGTCTGGTAACCAATTTGATCACAGTAATTTTTATTGGAGTGTTTGAAGTTATAATTTTCAATGTAGCTGTGTCTCTCTTTAAAACATTAAGTAAGGGGTCCATTTTTTATTCAAAGAGAAAGTTACCATTAATGCTGTATTGAATGCGATGAGCTGATTAGTGTATGACAACAGATTTTCACCATCCTTTGTAAATTAAAAGCCCTTTTCTAACAAAATGGCTTTATCTTAGCATACATGTAGACACAGATCAGTATTAAATCAAACTACCAGGCTCCTCTCTATTGAGTTTGGAGTAGTATTGGAATATACATGACATCACTCATGCTCTTGATTTTGATGCCGCCAGCATTCCAGTGCTAAAAAACAACTCCATTGCTGGACCCCATTTCTTGTCTATTCATAATTGAGTCTGGGTACAAGACTGGACCTCGCAATGTGTAGATACTCGCTCATTCCAGATGAATCATTTTGAAAAATCCACCAACACATACAGATTTGTCTCATTGGGCTGTTTTTAAGGTCTTCATTTGCCTAATCAGTAATATGGTTTGGTTTGTCTTTGTATTTTGTATGCATAATGTGACTGGTGGTACTCCCTATGATTACAGAATGGACTTACTGCACTGCTTTTTGCAGTATTAAAAGGGATTGTTGAGTGTGTGCAGCTGTTGTTGGAGAGGGGAGCTGATGTCAACCATAAGGATAAGGTGAGTGCAGTTTGATATCAGACATGCAGTGACTGTTGCTGTTATTTCCTTGTGGGAAGAAAGCATAGTATGGGTGATCTGTTTGCTGTATGTTGGATTTTGTGTGTGATAATAGAAGCGTTTTTCAATTTCTCAACTGTTGTCCAGAGAAAATCTGTTTATTCTAAATTAAATGTGTAATTGTACTATCACAACACTTGTTCGCAGAAATGAAGATGATAACCATTTTTAAATAATAGTCGTATAACATACAACTAAGTGAACTAACTATGTCATGTCACTTAGCTATACATGTAGTAATACTATATTTATGTTTAATTTACATGTATGTCAACTAATATGCTACACAGGATGGTGATACTGCTTTACATTTCGCCGCGATACAAGACAAACAATTTCCTACCAAATCAGAGTATTTAAAGATTGTAAAAGTACTCCTGTCTCAGCCTGGTATAAACCCTTTTATCAAGAATAATGCAGGACTTTTGCCTCGTGATTATGCCACCTCGTTTAAAGCATTCACAGTGTTCAGGGAGCTGAATGAAAAATTGAAACAGTTTCCTGCTCACAAGTATGGAAAGGTTGTCTTCTGTGGACACTCTGGTGCTGGGAAGAGTACACTGACTCAGGTTTGCTATACATGTAGTGGTTAGAAGAAAACTTTTTATGTTATAATCTGTTAGGAGGTAGTAGTGAACAAACCATGTGCACATTTTTGCACTCGATTCACGCCAACAAATTTCATCCTGCTCAAAGTATAGGGAGGCAGGGGGTTATGTCATTGGCACGAATCAATCTGTTTAATTGACATGAATTAGATAATATTATGTTGTATGGAATGATACTATAATAGAATGGTGGTATGTATGGATTATTCAAGAAAGTCTCTTCCTATTAAAGGCCATCATTGACATTTCAAAGCCAGCAACAACTCGTTTTGCAAATGTAAGAATAAGTCATTAGTATGTGTCTTGCATATGTTATTGGCAGGTACGTTAGTTAGGTTTTAATTAATACTGATTGGGTTACTGACCTGCATGTTTGCTAATAATTAATATTATGTTGCAAAGCCACTGAAGTTACATAGTACGATGTTTTGCTTCTAAAATGATTTATTTCCTCACAAAGAACACACAAATACTGTTTTGGGACTCGTTATGTTGATTAAGTGACTCAAATTACAATTTATTGGATGATGCATGCATGATCACCATGTGTAAATCTGACTGCATTATGACCCGACTGTCTTCATGCATCATCCAAATGAATTGTTATTACAAAACACTATTTTTTTTGTATACTAAATGGATTTTTGTTGGGGAAGTCAATATATTTATGAGGCGACATTTCGTGCTAATAACTTCAAATTGGGACTTTGCAACATGTATCACCTTATGTCAAACGAGTTCATCTGTGCAAAATTAAGCCTCACGGCAACTCCAAATATAGCACTAATTTTGGACCGATCGTCATACCCAATTCATAGAACTGAATGCAAATTGTAGACAATGTTGTGGAAGTAAACTTGAACCATTCAAAGGGTGCACTTAAAAATGTATTGCATTAGATTACCATAATTTGAGTTGTAGTCATAAATGTATCAAGAGACGAGTTGTTTATTTTGGTTATAGATGCTATGTATGCTGATTGGGAAAATGCTATGTATGCTGATTAGGAAAATGCCATTAGACTATCAGGAAAGTTAAAGATTTATTTTTAGTCTATTTTTTGGAACACTGTAGCTTCTTTGCAACCCTTGAGGAAGCTTGTTGTGCCTCATTTCACCAACCACCAATTACCTCAACAACCAGTGGGACACATACAACTGTATATCGAACTTGCATAGGGAAGGTCAGCTCTCCCAGCTCAGCACTATAACCTGAGGTCATGCTCATTCCCAAAAAAAAGTTTTGAGATTGATGACCTTCAGGTCGAATGCAGCTGAATAGAAACCAGTTAGGCACCAACACATCAGCTGGACGTGATCTGACTAAACTACATGTGTTTAGTTTTTTTTTTTTTTTTTCGTAAGTATTGAATATTGTATCTATTTATCTATTATTATTCTCAAAAGATAAAAACAGCACCACATTTTTCCTTATTTTATACTTCAGGTCAATAGTGCCTGATATACAAAGGAATGCAAAACTTTTATATCATAGATACTTATTAGAGGGTTATCAAGTTCACTTTAACAACTGTGGTTTTTATTCAAGTTGTTTGATTTTTCAAAGCGATCTTTCATAATTTTTGAACTTGTGAATGCTATTTAAATATTACTACACATCAACTATGATTTTAACTTTCATAGCTTAAAGCATTGTACATACATGTACATGTATGTTACGCATGATCAATGGATTTGTGTAATCCATCGATTGCACTTCACCATCAATGGATTCATTGATTGCACACTTAACGATCGATCATGCACCTGTCAAAAGTGTGCAATCAACCAATTGTACAAGTGCTGGGTTTTGCACAGTCAATTGATTGCCCTGCTATAGAAATTGCACAATCAGTACATTGTTTCAATTGCAATGTAAGCCACCAGTTTTTAGTTGTAGGACCCTATCTTCTAGCAGTTAAAATTCTCTACACATTTTTTTACTTAGAACTGACCTCAAGCCCTGTGATTGGTTATAAATTATGCACCTTACAAGTGCACTTTTGACATATGATGTTAATCTCAAAACTCAGCCAGAGTACATGGTAAATAAAGCGGAGGGGTTATATGTGGAAAGATACATTAGTAAGCGAACTGAGTTGATCAAGGAGCTTGTATACTGATCACCACAAATTGTGAATACTAACATGCATATTATTGACTACATTAAACAAGATTGAGCATGCACATGAATAAAAGTGCTTCAGTGCAAGTGTGACACTTCCACTTGAGCACCAGAGGCTGCCTACAAACACAGCAACATATCATTGGTTAACCATTGTCAGGAGCTCTCATCCATGCAACCATGCACTAACCCCAATTGCTATAATTTAGGGACAAAGGTGCTTAGATTTTATACTCAGTCATATATGTAAGTGCTAACATATACATAGTGTAGCATCTACAATTGCTATTTCCCTATTGTCAATAGGAACCAAGTAGGAAGAAGTCATGCAAATCGAAAGTCCATATGTCTTTATTCAGTCTAAACAATGATTAGAATTAGGACAAGACTTAACACTCTATACCACGTATAACTTACAATGTAGTATCTATGAGTAAAAATTTCTGTCATTAATCATTGTGTTTGACCTTTGTCCCAAAGTTAAAGACGACACTGTATGTCTAAGGTTGCTCCCCTTTTTATTCTTTCTCAATGAAAGCACTTGTATCATAAATGAAAGTGTTTCAGCCTTTTATAAATAATACTAACTTACAGTGACATATTATGCCACCTTTTGTGCAGCGTGTTCTTCGAAGACAAGGTGTCGTAGAATCCTTAACTGCTGGGATTGTTCCCCATCAAATCGACAGTCCAGATAACAATATGATTATCTATGATTTGGCCGGGCATCGTCAATATTTCTCCAGCCACTCTGCATATCTGGAGGCCATCTCCCTCAACAGTCCAGCCATCTTCCTTCTCCTGCAGGACCTAACAATGCCCAATGATGTCATTACAATGGAAGTCTACTACTGGTCTGCAATGATTGATGGTGTGTGCCACAAGTGTCCCCAGAAGTCATCAGTCATAGTGGTAGGCACACATGCTGACCTGCTAACACCAGAGCAGGTGACCAGAAAGCTTAACTACTTGCAATCAGTTGCTAATGAAACCATTAGTCACCAAAATTTTGTAAAGGTTGTAGCCCTAAACACCAAGGACATATATACTTCTGAGATGGGTCGATTCAAGGCCCTGCTGCTGAAAATTAACAAAGAAGTTGTAAGTTTGGGGCCATTGTTACCCATTCATTGCAACCTATTGCTTGCCTATTTGAAAAATAGGATACGTTCTGATGTAAATGCCATATCCCTCTCTGACCTGCTTGAAGTAATATCCAATGATTCAGAGAAAGCAATACAACCTGATATTTTACAAATCTTTCCACTCCTTACAACTTTATCAGAAAAGGGGCTGATTGTCTTTATTCCATCTGAAGATCCATCTTATAGTTGGATAATCCTTCACAATGTGATTATCCTTAAGGAGGTCAATGGGGTTTTGTTTGCAGGCCAGCAATATACCCATCTAGCCAGTAATACTGGGATTGTACCTATAGCAGTTCTTCAGAAGCAGTTCGCAGAGTACAACATTCAGATGCTGATTCGATTTATGATTCACTATGAGTTGTGTCAAATAGTGAATCTAACCCAAGTTAATACAAATATGGCACCTGAAGGCTCATTCAGCCCAGATCTCGGTCCCCTTCTCTTCTTCCCAGCTCTTGTCAGTGTTGATAGGCCAAGTAGTGCCACACTTCCCAATAATAGCTTTTGTTGGACCATGATTGTGAAATCTAAAAAAAAATTCTTTACCACACGCTTTCTTCATGTCCTTCTTCATAGACTGCCCTTTGAATTTGCATTGCCCGCAGAACAGGATACACCCGACCACTCCCACCTCAATCGTTGTTGTACTGTGTGGAGCAGGGGTATAATGTGGGTTAGTAAGACAGGAGTGTCCATCATCGTTGAGATGAGTAAATTGTTCCAGTCCCTCTCCATGGCTATGTCCTTTCCTAATAGGAGAGACCTCAAGTACCTAGAATTAGTGCACTCTGTTCTTGCAGTGATTAAAAAGGCTTGTCAGGAATTCTGCCCGCATATAGAGGTGCTAGACGTGATCTCCTGTCCTCCTGAAGCCAGCTCAGACCACTCTGATGACACAAAGGTAGAATGGTGCTTGTTAATGCAAGCCTTAGCTAAAGGTGATAAGTGTACTGTTGATATGAGTGGTCTAAAAAGAGTGGAGATGACGAAATGGATAGAGGTAGAACCTTGTCTCTCATATCTTGTTGGAGGTAGGTTATTGGGGTGTGTATTTTTAAAATGTTAACTCATTCTTTTACCTTACAGAGTCTGATTCTGTGGAACCATGCACATCATTAGGTCAGTGAGTGCAATTATAAATCTATATACATGTATATTATTGTGAATGCTTCATTTCATGTAACTAAACATGTAATAATAGGCATGTGTGTGGTTTCTGAACTATTCAAAAAAAGAGCACTAAATAGAATATGGTGTATTTCCAGATACATTTACATGTACCTTTGTGTGAGTTCTACTTTAGGTACATGTAAGGGTGTGCGATGGTTAGGGTGTGTAACCTTTTTGATAATTCAAAATTGTTTATTTTGACTATGAAAAAAAGTCTAATCAATTTTTCAGGTTTACAGCAGAAACATACAATCGATTTTGACGACAAATGTACTATTAATTTGCCAACGATTACCCAGATTACCCAGATTATTAATATTGGCATGATATAGCCTGTTTTAAAAAAGAGCACTAAATAGAATATGGTGTATTTCCAGATACATTTACATGTACCTTTGTGTGAGTTCTACTTTAGGTACATGTAAGGGTGTGCGATGGTTAGGGTGTGTAACCTTTTTGATAATTCAAAATTGTTTATTTTGACTATGAAAAAAAGTCTAATCAATTTTTCAGGTTTACAGCAGAAACATACAATCGATTTTGGCGACAAATGTACTATTAATTTGCCAACGATTACCCAGATTATTAATATTGCCATGACATAGCCTGTTTTATTGTCACTAAATTCCTTCTATAGAGCTTAATCGCTGCCCACTGCTACTGTAAAAGATATAGTTCTTTCCATTATTTGAACAGCCCCCCAAAAGCTGCTAATCAAGATGTGTACCATATTCAGGATGTCATGGCTGCCACTGAATGTAATCTTCTGGCCCAACTAGTAGAACACTTAGCTGGTGCAAATGCAAAAGTGTAGGCCTACATAGCATGTTTGATTAAATGCATGTGTATTAATTATACTGTAGAGAGTGGGAAGGTCAAGCTTGAGCGCGAACTATACCAAATGTATTTGTATTGCCATGCACCTGCAGCGAGTATTTTGAGGGAGGGCACAATGGGACCCCGACAGATGTTTATTATCAGCCTGGTCCCCAGACTAAGCGTTGATTACATCAACAACAACAACAACAGCAAATTGTTTAATTAACCAACATTGTCGGAGACAGTTGGGAAAGGTAAAGGGCATTGTATAATTGATTTCTGCATATTATGAATAGAATATCGACTAATCGCAACTAAGAAAAACAAAATTGGTTATTTCAACTAAAGAAAATTGTGAAATCTGTTCATCTGAAATGTATAGTCGACTGAACAGGTAGTCACAAATAATCAAACAACGAAAATCGTTTATATACCATTGTGGGTTTAATTCATCATTAACAGCATTGCTCACGTGTGATGAATACAGATGGACATGTGCACCAGATTAACAGCTATGGTGGTGGCTGGCATACTCATTAGCAAGTGTTCTATGTTCATACCCTTTTGAGAATTGGTTTAGAAAAAATATATCAAATTAGTCACTTTAGTCATTATAGTCAAATAAATCTCAGTAAATTGATTTAGTATGGTGAGCAGAAGCAGTATGATGGAACCCATTTGATTGGTTGCTGAAGTGTTTTGGGAATGGGCAAGGCTTTGCTAGGGTCATCGATAGAACGACTGGCTAGGCAGACTTTGTGCAGTGAGACAGAGGCAATCAGCCAAATCAAATGGGCTTACATGTACCGCTGGTCCACTCTGTCACAGCTTTGTTATATATAGTATCAGCCTACTATTTTCAAAGCATTGATTGGTGTGCCTACATTTACATGTACATGTAAAATGTACATAAGGGGTAAGGCGTATTCAGTTTTATACCAAATCCTAAAACGGATCAGCAGAGGCTTCCAAAGTTGGTCCCAGCCAATGTTACTATGTATATATTACTAGAAGTGTTATATACATTGTATAGGTTTCAAGCTTGAAAATAATGAAACATGTCTTCACCTTAGCTACCTAGGGTAGAATAGGGTAAATGTACAAGTAAGTTATTTAAAAATCTTCCATCTTGCATCCGAGATCTAGACACAAAATGAAGACAGGTCTCCTACAATAGTCACATTGTATATATAGTTAGCTGGTGAGCTTTCTAACTATTCTGGTTTCTTTCAGTACCTACATGTACTTCATCCCAGCGCTTATCAGAGTGGATAATTGAAAATATATCACTGGCAGGTCAGTCAGTCTGTATAACCAACTAGCACAACCACACAACAATTTCACCCCTATGGTATATTACTGACTCTTTTTTTGTACTGCTACAATCTAAATTTATAAGTAGAATGCTACTACAGCTCATGGTTTATATGCATCACTTGTGCTAGCTGCTAAATAATTTACACACCTTAAACCATACATTATTGAATGTCCTACTGAATTCACTTTCTCACTTTATTCACTTGCATTATTTTGTTTACTCACCATGTCCCCCATCTCCCCAGATCAACCCACTCTACCAATATTGTTATCTCGCTCTCATAATAAGCTGAACATGGCTGAACAGATTGGAGATAGGTATTTGAAGTTTGGAATATTTCTACTGGAGGATGAAACTGGAGTTGTCGTGAAGGCATTGGAGAATGAACATTTAAAGAATGCTGAACGGATCAATACAGCAATATTCCAAAGATGGCTTGAGGGTAGGGGTATGCCCGTGAACTGGTTAGCCCTGGTGACTGTCTTACAAAATATTGGAATGTGAATATCACTCTAAAGAAAAACCTCATTGAATAGCTAGTATGTATGGTTATAGATTGTTTGGATGTACGTATATAACTATGTTTACGCACTGTCTTCATTGCATTGATGAAGTGATGGAGGAGTATTTGAATATATCATTCATATCAACTGGGGCTTCAATGGCAAACCTGCTGCGTTCGACCTATCTGTGTTGTCTCTGCTAAAACCTGACATAGTTTCCGAAGTGGGACACAAAGCAGGCTATGTATGGGGGTATGTATGGGGGGTGAACACTGCCATAATTCGAGACGCGCGCTTTTCATATTTGGGTTGCGTCATTACGTTACAGTTCTGTAACAGTTATGCAAGTACTATTGCCCCCGTTCCGTACCAGGCCATTGTTACTTGTCTACCGCGAGTGTATACATATATACATGAAACTCATAACACTTGCGTTTATGGACGGCGAGTGTCCTTCCCTCTCAGTGCATCTTCTAATTTGGCAGTAAGACCGGTACGTTCTGACCATGCAGAGATCCCCAAGAACTCAGTTCTTCTCGATTGCCCGATGCTAGGAATAGTCTCTGGAATGTGGTGGGGGCAGGTGCATGAATGATTGCATCTTCATACTACATGTACACACACACACACACACACACACACACACACACACACACACACACACACACGTTTTCAGCCTTTCCAATAGCAAAGTATGAAGAGTTGATGAGCACAATGATGTCAACATTTTAACAACAAGGGATCTGCTGTGTTTTCACTTTGTACGTCATCCCTGCAGGCATTGCAACATGGACGTCCCATACAAAGAGATGCTTCTGAAACTTCCTGCTGGCCTTGAATTGCCATAGCAACAGTTCCTCCATATAGCTGCAAAAACAATACACCAAGTCCTGTTGCTAGCCGATTACACAGTTTATTCAAGGCAAAGAGAACACAACAATGCATTGGAGCGTTTCTGTTACACGACATCACATTTGTTCACAACTGTCCCAACAGTATGTGCGATTGTAGGAATATGGCATGGGTATAGGCCCACCCAACAAAGTATTGCAATGGCACAATAAGTGACACACACACACATACACACACACACACACATATACACACACATAACATACAGAAATACTATGTGATACACACATTTTTTTAGATGTCCACACTCCAAGTTAATAGTTAATTAATTACACTCCACATTAACTAACTCAGTGTACTGATGCTATGTTCCTCCTTCATTATGTGAGGCCGGAACATAATGTGCCAGAAGGAACCTTTCTGTTCCTCCATCTCGCTCATTCCTGGCAGTCATACTCACATCTGACAAAGATAAAGAGAACTGAAGGGAGTACCCACTGCAGGTCCCCAGACCTATACACCTGCTCACATGGACCAGAACAGCAAGTACAAACTGGCTAGGAGGTTTAATATATATCTGTGCACAACCCATGCATGCATGGAATGCACAGAACAACTTTTAATCACCATAAGTAAAGTGTGATTTACACAACATTAACGTTTGATTGACATACTATACACATACTGTAATATCATCTCGTGCCTCTCACTACCCAGGTACTCTCCAGCAATGATCACCAGTAGGGTAGAGGTACTCGATCAGACCTAAATGTTTCAGTGCCTTCTCCCACCACTATGGCATGCATGGTACATCATCTCTGGAAGAACAGGGGAAAGAAAGACGGAAGTGGTGACGTGGGAGTAGAAAGGGGAGGGAGGAATGGAGGAGCTGAGGGGAGGATAGGGAAGAAAGTGAAGTTCATAACATACCACCTACTGATATCAAGAAAGCCTGTAGTGTCCCTAACAGTCAGCATCAACAGATGGTACAGAAACTGTTCTCTTGCTTTCATCAGTGCAAAGGAAAGCATGCTCCCGATATCTCTGGATGTGTGTAACACAACTAACCATCACTTCTCCACCCACCAGCACCATCACTGTTCACCTACCAGCACAATCATTGCCCTACTCACCATCACTATTCTACCCACCATCACCATCACTGCCCCACCCACCAGCCTACCATTGCTGAAGTACAATACCTTGTCAGCTCCTCAACAGACACTTGTCAAGGGAAAGGTATGCAAACCTGCCTATTCCAACATCAGTCATGCTGGCTACAATCTGTGTGTTTAGTAAACAGTCTGACAGGATCAGTAAATCATACCAAACTCTTCATATGGAGCATATTTACCATGAGGATCATGACTGGTTGTATAGAATAACATGTATCCAAAGTCACCAGGGTACCCATGCCCTACCCAAGGTCACCATGCTCTACCCTAATTCAAAAACCTCCTCAGTTTCCCCCACACAGTGGGTAAAGCTATAAGACACATTCCCCAGACCATAGCGCTACTACAGGGTGATCCAAAAGTTGCGCAAAATCTTTGAATTGGCATAACTCCAGAACTGAACATGATAAAATTATTCTGTTTAAACCAAAAATCATGCCAATCATTAGCTTAAGTTATTAATCTGTAGTTATTAAAAGTTATATATCGGTTTATTAAGAACATGCCAATGCCTTGATCAACATTCAATACCACCCAGGAAGTGTATAAAAATTAATTTTATAACTATTAAAATTACTTATCACGTGATCTATCTTATATGTGGTTTTTGTGGGGAAACCCCTGCTGAAAGTCAAGCTATTGCAAATTAATCACTAATATCACGGTGAATCTATGCAAAGAAGCATCCAATATTCGGGCCAATGAACAGCTTACCATCTTGCGTGGTGACTAACGAAGCCAAACGTTTGATTAGTTTCTGTTAGTTGCCATTGTTAACAGCTAACTTTGAATTATCAGACCTGTAGAGGAAGCCATACTCTAATTGTGGAACTAACTTTTATATTTATTCCTCGATTGGAAACAAAGTTACAAACTGTCCAAGTTTGGCAACGCTTACGCATGCGCGGAATTATTGAACGCAAGTGGAACATGAATGTATTAGGTCTGCGTACGAGAGGTCTCACGTGAACATAATTGAATATTATCACATTCACGTGATACATTGCCGCTGTGCACAACACAGCCCCACCCTCCTAAACTATGCTTCTCTTCAACATCATTGCGCGCACTTTTCATTCGCCTGCGCAAATGTGACCCATCAGATGCATGGGAAAATATTGTAAAATCCAGTGTTATCAAAAATCCCCAAGCCGTGGCTAACGAGTCTGTGCTTCACTGAGTTGTTCAATTTTTAAAAAATAACAGAGAATCTTCATTGAACGCAAATCGCGCCATTCGTTTAACAGCAGTTAGCTGTACTGGTTTTAATAACAAACCGTACTAGGTGTGCACCATTTCAATTCGAACGTCATTTCAAATAGGCCTACCTGCGCACAAAGGCGGGAGGTGAACTTAAGCAACAAGGCAGCTTAGTACAGCGCTGCAGCTACACTAGTGCATGCAGCCGCGTGGTCCAGAACGTGCTTCATCAAAGACGCTAGAGTACGTACGTACACGCGCATAGGTAACCCAGCAAAAAATTCTTGGCCAAGAGTCCTGGTCAAGATCCTGGCCAAGGTCAAGACACCCAAGGTTATTGCGGCCAATTCCTTGCCCTCTTGGCCAAGATCTTGGACCAAGATCATGGCCATAATCTTGCTATCTTGCTCAAGATCTTGCCCCAAGATCTTGCCTTCCATGCCCCCAAGATCTTGCCTTCCTTGCCCCAAGATCTTGCCTTCCTTGCCCCAAGATCTTGCCTTCCTTGCCCCAAGATCTTGCCTTCCTTGCCCCAAGATCTTGCCTTCCTTGCCCCAAGATCCTTGGCCATGATCTTTCCTCCTTGCCCCAAGATCTTGGCCATGATCTTTCCTCCTTGCCCCAAGATCTTGGCCATGATCTTTCCTCCTTGCCCCAAGATATAGCTTACATCCTTGCCCCAAGATATAGCTTACATCCTTGCCCCAAGATATAGCTTACATCCTTGCCCCAAGATTATCTTAGCCAAGTTATACAGTTCATTTTAAAAAAACACACACATGTACATTTACATGCACAAGTATCATTCATTGACTGTCTTTATATATACCTCTTTGTGAATCTCTCACAGTTGCTTTGCATATTTGGTTGCACGAGTTTCATATGGCTGTTGTATTGGATTTCAGCAATCTGTGAAGTCATATCAGTATACAGCATCAACACAAATGCATCCATGTAGAAAAATGTACCATACTGCACTTGATATCATATTTCACCCATATGACAGATACGTCCTTCGTTTGTGCTAAAATACCTTCCACCACAACCTAAAACAATACAGATGCATATTCAGAAATGGCCCATACAGAGACGGTCATCTTGCTTTTTATTTCAAATTGAATTTTAAACGCTTGTAAAATGTCCTATAAATCGGCCTGATCATGACATATGTACTTCAAAAAATTATTCCATTAACCATTCTTGAACTAAAATCAAGACAAAAAATTAATTTCTACCGCATATAATTTATTCATCAAAATGTCATTGCGTACGTCATCTGCCAGAATTATTCAACTAATATTGATATTAATTGAACAAAATGGTGAATAAATATATGCACAGTAAGTTAATTTAGCTGAAGATATAACTTAACTATAGTAATAGGTTGTTAATAACCGGACAATGGGGAGGGGGGGGGGGGGGGGGGGGGGGGGGGGGGGAGGCAGAGAGCGTTTCGAACCCGATACGAAAGTGCGAAGGAGAGCCCGATATGGTTACTGCCAGCTTCTAGCCTGATACAAAAGTAAGGAACTCGCGATCGACTATGCTGTGCTGCAGAAAGAATTCCTATTCAGTATATTAAGATGTCCTTTCCAACTCAAATGGTACATAGTCGCCAATGACTTCGATCCCCTAAATTTTGTCATTCGCGCCTAGGCATATTTAATTTGACTCCCCAGTCATTCACGCCTAGGCATATATGACTCCCCAGTCACTACTCAAATACCGTAGGTCTCGACTGCTAAGAGGGACACTATGATGTCGATCGCCATGGACACTTTTGACGTATATAGTGGCGTGGGTTGTTTTCCTTATCGTGTTCGTTTAGCCATAGATTATTTTGTTTAAATAATCTATGGTTTAGCCTGCTTGTCACGGCTGTTTCATTGCATTGAAATTTGGACAACAGGTCCGCGCCCACTATGAATTTTAAGTACCTAGCAACATGGCTCATTACTTCCATAGCAACGACAGTAGGTGGAAAGAGGTTTATGTACGAGAAGATGTCGTGGGTTTTTTTTACCCAAAGGGCAACCTACACGTGCAGTAAGGATTTTGCTACTCGACAACACTAGTTTCTAGCAATGATACCTTGGCGAACACGTGCCACACTGCCAAAAAGACACTGGGTCTAAACGGGTATGGTCAACAGTGCTTATGTTTTCTAAGAATTGCTCTTATATTTTTGGACAAGAAACGCCTCGAACGTAGTAAAGGGTTAGATCTTGTGTTTTCAGTCGTCTATACATGACTACGCTACTTTGTTTGTCCAATTTCGTCGATTGAATACGGCGCCATTTTGAGGTGTCTATTATAAAATGATTATGTACGTACGCGAGGTGGATACGATAACGATGACGTTGAATAGTGCTAGAGAGTTATGTACTCTTCTTTCTTCTTTTTTCAGGTGTTGGTACTGCAGCTGACATGTATGGCGAAATGCTAAGGTAATGGTCTTGCATAATGCTTTTAAGCCTAGCAATAGGATTTCTGATTCCAGAGTAGGTACGCTTTAACGAATTGAATTTTGCGTGTATAGATTCAGCGCCTTGTTCCCCCATTAGGCCACAGCCAGCTAGGTGTGTTGATACCCATTCCAACATGTGGTCTTCGAGGATATGCATCTTGAGTGTCCTGCCTATTCCAGTGAAATATTTGTCAAAGAGACAAAAGAAGCTCTTGATGGCCTCACCTATTAGGAGTGAAAGGAATAGCTCAAAAGCATTGCATTACATAAACAGGTATGCACATACCAAGGTTTGTATAGTACTTGTGTTGTGTACTTTACTGTCATACAGAGAATGGTATTCAGAGAATTTCAACAGGATGGTGCTGAATTTCATATAAATGACATTCACTTCTGCTTTTAACTCAGGTATGTGCTCAGTAGCCGTTAATACACAACTGCAAAGAGCTTCCACATTGGCAGGCTATATGTGCAATGCAATTTAGTCAATAGACATTTGCATATAGTGTAAAAAATACCTTGAGAATCATGTGTACATGATTCCCCACAAAAATTCCACCATAATAACGCTGACGGCACACACCAAGTGAATTTATACAGGATTGAAGGCTCTTGATACAAGGTCCATCATCTAGATTAAAGGACTTATCAATGGTTTCTTGTAAACCTTTGATTCTGGGTTTCTAAGGGGTAGGAACTCAGAATTTGAATGGTAAATCAATAGTGCCTAAAATAGTGTATATACCTGTCTTTTAACCTCCTCATGACATTTCGCAGAAAGTTCCAGGAGTCCTGCAGTGATCGGCGTGCAGCTGCCAGCAACTAGTGCACTGTATGTTGCTAGCTGTTGCAACGTGGCCTCCTCTTGGTGCAGCTGCTCCAGTTCAATGTTAGCGTTATTTATCTCTCAGTGCCCCAGAGTACACATCATATTGAGATTTGCTGATTGGAGAGGATTGCCAGTACATCGCAAGCATCAGATCAAGTGTATATGGCAGGATTCTTCAAAAAGGGAAAAGAGTTTCTGAAAGATCCCTTGTGTTATACATGTATGCAGACCAGGTAAGCAAACCTACATGTATATATATATATATGTAAATTCATAATCGGATTTTATATTATAATTATACATTTACCTGAGACAAAGGAATGTTTAAAAAGGGATCTTGTATGCAGTTATTGTACTCCTTTGCACACTTAATATCCCCTCCATCATCCATAAAGTTTTGGTGGTCAAGCAGAATTGTGTCTAGAGTGCGAGGAGTGCATGGACCTTTTCGTGTAGAGAGATTTCGTAGCTCATCAAGAGTGATATGACATAATAAACATGGCTGTTTCCCTGCATTTAAGAAATGTCGAGCTGCTCAGTGATTGTGAATGGTTAAGCACTGAATGTATACCTGATTCACCTGATAGTCCATATATTTGACTGAGAAACTCAAGGTCACCGCTGAGAAACACTTTTAGGGAGTACAGGTGTACATCCTTTGTTTACAGTATCATATAGACATAAACTATATCATGCTTGTTCAAAATTTCTGGGCCAATTGCAACTTACTTCCATTTCATGACGCACATTTGAGTCACCTCTGTTCTAAACCGGTCAAGTGCCACATGTAGGTTTGTCGCTGTGTCATCTGCCTCGAAGCAGGAAAACACACACGTATTATGAACAGAGTTGGGTGATTGAGTGTTCACAATTTGAAAGTTCATCTTGAACATGCCACCCCCTTTGTCACCACCAAGCTTAATCCACACTTCATCTTTTGGTATGATTCCATCATGCCACACAAGTGTATCCTCCCTGAAAGGAAGTCACGCAATTGAACAACTCACATTTTATTTGTCACGTGTACTGACCTTTCATTCTTTTCCAGAAGTTGCTTGATCTTCTGGATTAGGCTGGGCGTGTAGCCATATGCTGCACCACGTAGTTCTTCGCCCCCATCAGGCAGTTTGAAAGAGAAGGGGGCCAACTCCACCATGAGGTTGTCACCTATAAACTCATGCGCAAGAGCACGCTGCTTTCCTTCGCTGCCAATGTACACTCCAGCCTGTTTTAACCATCTGTATAAGTGCATAAATTTTTTCATACACATACATGAAGGATCCTATGTACCCCAATGTACCCAATGTACCTACGGAGGATTCTCAGTCTGTACCATGGGATGGCTAGCATGGATTTTATTGCAAGCCCTTGCATTGGTAGCATTTCCATTTGGACCCCAGCACTGTGAAGTAATTCCTGTTTCTTTTCAACACTCAGTACCCTGATCTCATCCCCAAGTATGAGTTCAGAACCCTTGGAATTGACCCCTATGATGCTTCATATGTTTTGGACCTCATGAATACGTCTTTTGTGGGTACGTTGGCTGAGCTGATCAGGGGGTGATTTGGGAGATGTAATGCGAGCCAGTTTCAGAGGCTGTGAGTAGGGGTAAGTATATAAATCATTCATACATTTATCAATTTTATTTACTTACTGTTCCACCAGTATTTATCTGAATGATGTTCTCCTTGGAAGCATCAAGCATCTTGTGCACTACCTTGCTGACAAGTTGCATCTCTTGTCTGGTTACAGATTCAGTACAACGATGTGAGTCATAACACCATAACATCATACTGGAGCAGCTGAATGATTCGTGCAGCTGGTTTGAGATTTTTGCTGGTCAGTGGTGTTGTGGAGTGACAGCAGGGGCCGTACGTAGCATTCAAATGGATCCACTCAATTAGGCATGTGGCACATACAAGCCTGTCACATGGGAGTTGAATTGGTTGTCTTAGCACATCAAGACAAATATGACATATCAACTCATACATAGCAGATAGCACCTGTGTTGTAGCCAATGATGATCTCTGCCTGACACACAGAGAGGAGTCTCTATTAGACAGAAATGTAATGCTTTTTCTGTCTCACTCAGATAGGGGTCTCTCTACATGACTGGAAGGGAGGGGTCTCTCTACCTGACTGGAAGAGAAGGGTCTCTGTGTCTAACTCAGAGACAGGGGTCTCTGCACCTGACTGAAAGAGAGGGGTCTCACTACATGACTGGAAGAGAGGGGTCTCTCTATCTGACTGGAACTGAAGTATGATCTTTGCCTGACACACAGAGAGGAGTCACTCTATTTGACAGAAATGAAAGGTATTTTCTGTCTCACTCAGAGAGGAGTCTCTCTAGTTGACTGGAAGAGAGGGGTCTCTCTATTTGACAGAAAAAGAATGCTTTTTCTGTCTCACTCAGAGAGGGGTCTCTCTACCTGACTTGAAAAGTGAAGTGAGGGGTCTCTACCTGACTGGAACTGAAGGATAATCTCTGCCTGACACACAGAGAGGGGTCTCTCTATTTGACAGAAAGAGAATGCATTTTCTGTCTCACTCAGAGAGGAGTCTCTCTACTTGACTGGAAGCGAGGGGTCTCTCTATTGGACAGAAAGAGAATGCTTTTTCTGTCTCACTCAGAGAGGGGTCTCTCTAGACTGGATGGGAGGGTCTCACTACCTGACTGGAAGAGAAGGGTCTCTGTGTCTAACTCAGAGACAGCACCTGATTGGAAGAGAGGGATCTCTCTACATGACTGGAAGAGAGGGGTCTCTCCATCTCACTTGGAGAGAAGGTCTCTCTACCCGACTGGAAGTGAGGGATCTCTCTACTTGACTGGAAGAGCAAGGTCTCTCTACCTTACTGGAAGAGAAGGGTCTCTCTGTGTAACTCAGAGACAGGGGTCTCTATACCTGACTGGAAAAGAGTGGTCTCCCTTTCTTAATTGGTAGAGAGAGGTCTCTCTACATGACTGGAAGAGAGGGATCTCTCTACCCGACTTGAAGGGAGGGGTCTCTCTACCTTACTAGAAGAGATGGATTTGTCTGTGTCACTCATACAGAGGAGTCTATCTGCTGCGCTGGTACAGACAGGTCGATCTCTCTACCTGACTGGAAGGGATGGTCTCTCCATCTCACTTGGAGATAAGAGTCACTCTACCTGACTTGAAGAGAGGGGTCTCTCTACCCGACCGAAAGACAAGGGTCTCTGTAACTGACTGGAAGAGTGGGGTCTCTCTACCTGATTTGAACTGAAAGGTGATCTCTGCCTGACACAGAGAGAGGGGTCTCTCTATCGGACAGAAAGAGAATGCACTTTCTGTCTCACTCAGAGAGGGTTATGTCTATCTGTCTGGACGAGAAGGGTCTCTCTACCTGACTGGAAGCGAGGGGTCTCTCCATTACACTTGGAGAGGATGGTCTCTCTACCTGATTGGAAGAGAATGATCTCTCTGTCTCACTCAGAGATGGTGGTCTCTGTAGCTGACTGGAAGATAGGGGTCTCTCTAGTTGACTGGGAGAGAGGGGTCTCACTACTTGACTGAAAGAGAGGGGTCTCTCTACCTGACTGGAAAAGCGGGATCTTACTACCTGACTGGAATAGAGGGGTCTCTCTACCTGACTGGAAGAGAGCGGTCTCTCTACCTGACTGGAAGGGAGGGGTGCTTCTAGCAGACTGGAATAGATGGTGAAGAGTTGTCAGTGTAATTTTTGTTGTTTCATAAGGTTTGATCGAGGCATGCTGAATGGCAAGGGTTAGTTAGGGAAGTATGTATGTCTAATAACATGATGCTAACAGAATATTCGGTATACTATATATTATCGGCGAAGGGGGGGGAGGGAGGGGGTTCTGGGTAACGTGAAAACAATGCTGGCTACACCACTGGTGACCGTGTTACGAAATATTGGAATGTGATAACTGAACACACTACAGGATAAAAATGACATAGATTCTGATACATGTTGGTTTGTGAATTGATAGCAGGCGTTCAAGAGATGACATCAGTGGCTTGACGACATTCTAATATTGAAGACCTTACGGTATCGTAAGGCCTTCATTCTATGATCAAGCTGAGACAGCTTCAGCGAACTTGAATGTCCGTGAAGTACTTCAGCAAGTTGAACTGTGAAAGCCTCGAGGGATACGAAAAGAGCAGCAGAACATGAAGTACATGAATGTGCAAATCGAGGCCCTAGCTGAATCTCCTCCGTGAGTCAGCTGCCTTGAGGAAAAATAAGGACTTGGACTTCACAACATCCACAGAGCACTGTATACTCTCAAGCAGTACATGGCAGCAGTCAGGCTACCAACCACAGTCATACCTATATGTGTCTCCTCCCACAAGACACCACACAGCACCCTACTGGTGTGGAGGTGCAACTACTCAGGCCTGGATACAAGGAAGTAAAATGGTGGTGGTTTGGGGAAGAGATTGAAATAGCCCGGGACTAATGGCTAACTAACTCTAGAAGCCCTGCTAAAAGATGTCCTGTGTCAAAGTTATGACTCCCTTTCTTTGATCCACTGCATGGTGCCAATTTCAGTTTCAAGACTTTCAACACTAGCTATCCACCCTCCTTCCCAATAGCTCTTCACATTGCTGGATGCATGTCCATATATAACATGTGTGTGTGTGTGTGCTGCCTGCTACCTTTAAGTTATTTTGTGTGTACTAGCTTGGCCAACTCCTCCACAGACAGTACAAATTTCAGTACACGTATATCTCTACTTAAACAGAGAAAAACTTACTTACTTTTATCACCTCAATATCTGAGTATTCAATGGGAACAGTGCTTGTGATATTGGTGACAATTACATATCTCTCTTTCTTCCTCTCACCCTCTCCAACCTACTCTCTCTCTCCAACCTACTCTCTCTCTCTCTCTCTCTCTCTCTCTCTCTCTCTCTCTCTCTCTCTCTCTCTCTCTCTCTCTCTCTCTCTCTCTCTCTCTCTCTCTCTCTCTCTCTCTCTCTCTCTCTCTCTCTCTCTCTCTTCCTCTCTCTCTCTCTCTCTCTCTCTCTCTCTCTCTCTCTCTCTCTCTCTCTCTCTCTCTCTCTCTCTCTCTCTCTCTCTCTCTCTCTCTCCCTCTCTCTCTCTCCTTCCTTTCCTCACCTACCTTGGCTCTATAGTACCTTATTCTAAGGTGCCCCAGCAGCACATATGCAAAGTGCCTATCTTCTGTTGTGCACCTTGCTAATGGGGTTATAGTCCCCAAGGAGCCATCACAGGTCCCCAGTCCTCCATGACCAGTTTCAAGACCACCAGAGCCAGTCCCTGTTCCTTGATCGGTATCAGAAGAACTGCAGTGGACAAGAGGAGATAAGGGAGGGGTGAATAAGAGGGTAAGAAGGAGATGTCACCAACTTCTTATTGAATACTAGTAGGAGCAATTGTCTGAAGTTTATGTAACTAATTCTGATGCAGAATCAGACCTGAAAAGGCATTCTGGGCACTGGCTCATTCAAAGGTCCATGGCTGTACAGTATGACATGTGTTCCAAGGTATGCAATTTATATGTTGCATTTTTGGCAGCACAGAAGGTGTATAAAGAACATGTCTCCGTACATCAGGATTTATGGGGATGAACATGGTCTGAACACACCTTCAACATATGGTGGTGGTCTTTCCATGAATATGATCAACTTCATACCCATGAGAAGGGACAGCTGGCGGCTTAAAATCCGGAGTTGAAGGATCATGTCTGAAAGTAAATGAACTGCTTAGAATATTATGATACTGGTCTTACCTTATACTTTATCCTGAAGATTGGCCTGGAAACCCTCTCCAACAGTACCTGGACCTTATCCCTGATACTCGCATACACATGTATGTACCTACTATGTGCCTCATTCCTAAATAGTAATCAAACACATTAACAGTGAGTGGAAATTCTTTTCAAATTAAAGCCTACTTGTGCATTGTCTTTATTAGATCCAAAACTCCATGAAGAAGGCTGGTCTATTAAAAGAATGGAAAAGTGCTAAAGTGTGGAGATTGCTGTGGTAAATTGAATCCCATTTAAGCTGAAGCACCTTTCCAAGCAATTAAAAACAGTCAAGATAGCAGTTCGCATTACCATAGTTGCACGATACAAAGGTAAGTGTTGTAGGCTACATGTAAAACAATTCCATACTGAAGGGCATGTCTGTATCCAATTCAATTGTACATGTAAATACAATCTAACAATATAATTTTCCATGTGTGTAGAAGCAACAACCTTTAACAGTTTGGTTTGGTTCCATCCATATGGGATTGGGATGGATTAATTAGCCAGTGATTTTTCACCCGTACTACCTGTACATGTACATGAATGTATAGTAATATTTTTATATCCAATTTCAGCGCCGGTGAGGGGCACTGAAGTGTTGTGATGCAGTTTTTCCTAAGAATTCTTCCTATAAGCTATACCAATTTCTATGAATGAGGTCAATTAGTTCAGTGTGTTGGACTGATTCTTATGAAAACCCAAACACAGATTAATGTTTCTACTGAAGGCAACCTTTCAAGTGTGTTATAGCGTCTAGTAATGCTCGGTGCCAATGAACAACAGATATACGGTTAAACACTCACTCTTAACTTGTACATAATAATGATAACTATAACTTCATAGTTAATTCAATAGAGGTGTTGCACGTTGCACGGCTGTGACCATTTTCCCTGTATAGCAACCGTTGCTATTGGGGGCAAGTGGCGCGTCCAATGGTGGAGCGTGTTTCCTGATCCATGCAGATATGAATCGAAGGTCATGCTTTCGGGTCTAAAAATCGATCATTACTCGATCGATCAGAAAGACCAGATACTGCACCGAATGTTCGCTGGAGTGACATGATGTAAAAAAAAAAAACTCGTCATTATCGTGTTTAGGCATGGAAAAGAATGCTAGATGGAAACGAAGTCAGTGCAACGATAAATATAGAAAAGCCAAGTTAAATGTACGAAGGGCAACATCACCACTCGTCTTCAGAAGGAAGCCTGATCAGGGCTGTTGCGGTATTTCTTTTTATACACATGTATATCGCGATATTTTTATCGCAATACAAACGCGCATGGGATATGCAGAGCCGGATAGATGGTAGCCAGGTAGGATAGACGGAGATAGATGCTGTGGGCCATTCTTAGTCATCTCCATACTTTGATTCAATTAAGTTTCCTATAGCAGGTGCATGCAACTGTAGTGTTTGGCGATGCATACACTACTCAGTACGTACTATATATATCAGTATTACAAATACATACAATGCATAACATGCATTGTTATACACTTGCATAACACAGTAAATTATCCGCCCCTATAACTAAATAAAAATGGCTCGTACGCGCGTGTAACCGCAAACGCTTTTTCGTAGGAGTAGTAGATACCATATTATTTCCTGAAATATTTATATTGTCGCGAAAGAGTTCACAGTTAATTATAAGCTAGGAGATAACATCGTAAACACGAATCTCTTTTTCCCATACTTGCATGTATAGTGGCAAAATTACAACACAATCCACTTTGTGTTATCGAAATCACTCTGGAATTATCGATATCGTTAAGTTACGCGATTAAATTTTAATGTCCTATGATGTCACAGTGATTTTACAGAGGATTTTAAAATTCTGTCCAGCTGAAATCAAAACTGACGTGATTCGACCTGTTCTTTACTGTGTACATATATACAACTTCAAAATGCACTTACCCAACCCGTTCTGGCAAGCTGCGCCTACATGTACATGTACATTCATTTTTCTGGTGTACATGTACACGTATATAGTATGATGTATCTGAAAATTTATGTCGTGGCTTGGATAGCTTTGGAAACATAAGGGAAATATACTATTTCAGTGCTGCGGCGGCAGATGCTACACTAATTTGTGTGTAGATTTTCCAAGGAATTCTTATATGCTCATGATCAGTATATAAAGTGTACCATATATGTATTAGGTTGCGCTGAAATGATTCCTATGAAAACCCCGACAAATAAACGTTTCCATGCAAGGTGACCTATATCAAGAGGTATGACGCATGCATATGTGCGATCCTAATGCGATATAGAACTGTAACGAATGCTCGGCCTAGAAATCATGATTATACATTTATCACACTCACTCTGCGGGTCGCAAAATCTTTTTAAAAAATAGCTTCATAATAAGATAAGACGTTTATGGATTGAAGACATAATTAGACGCGCACTATAGCATCCATACACTGAAAAAAGGCAGATATATTATATACAGCCAAAATGCCCCAAATCCCCAAGCTATGCCTTTATATATATATATATAATTATATATATATATATATATATTATAATTATAATTATATATTATACTGAATATTTACCCTGTTGGTATAAAATACTTTATGCATGATGGAATGTCCACTAATCATCCCGCTTTCTTGTTGTAAATCTTCATGGCTGTATGTGATAGGTCATACAACTTTGAACCCGGTTTTAATAGCAGCTAATCATTGCTCCTCCTTAGTGACAGTGTAAAGCCAGACTGTGATGGATATACAAACCTACACTAGTCAAGGTACGTGCCTTGACTCACAGAGCAAATCTAATTTCGCATTTTGCGTGTGCCCAAAACGATTATATAAAACGATAATGAATGTCATTATATTCATATAAGTGTTGAGATGTTTATACCATATTTTTGAAAAAGTGTTGTTCTACGGCTTCATACAGTCAAAAGCCCTTGATTCCACCACTTCCAAGTAAAAATTCCGTGTGACTAGATAAACCACATGCAGATATGGCGATTGTATTGTTTTACAATCTGCATCAGTCTTGCGAAACGCTGTAACTGAGGTACCACAACAATTATTTGGCCATATTGGCCAGTATATTATTCTACCGGCCGGATCTTTGCAGGACCATGCATTGGTCATGCGGACCACGCAGCGATAGAAGTTATAGAAATACTTCTATGCAATGGATGAACCTCGTGATATATATGCATAATTATAATAAATAATTAATTATATAATAATTAATTATAATTATATATATACGATACATCAAGTATACACATAACACCACTAAACTACAGCTATACATGCATGTATAACACTAATGTTACTATTATAAGTCCAATATATATAATAATTAATTTATATATAATTATAATTACAATAATTATTATTATATATATTGTAAATGCATGCATGCATGCAGTACGATGCACAGGTCAGTATCTAAAGCCCGTTTATTTTCTTTTTGATGCACTGCACGTTATACAAACATGAACGCGTGCTGCATGCATGCATGCATGCACGTGAGTACCATGCATAAGTGCTGTATATATAAAGAACACGCTTCTCCATTTAGATCACTCTGCTATAGCTGCAAGCCAATCAAAATGTCTGTGATCAAGTTAGTCACCATGTTCGGAATCTTCAACGTCATTTTCTCGCAGGCTCAGGGAGGCAAGTAAAATTTATGATGCGGATGTACTTTTATAACGCAACATGTGCACGTATAACACAGCTCAGCGTCGCTGTCCAATCCCGGGCCAAGTGTTCAAGGAATGCGTCGATTGCCCTCGCAACCCAGCGACTTGTATGGGCCATATCCACGGCCTCGGGTGCACGTTGAATTGCGTACCTGGATGCGAGTGCCCTATACTGGACAAGTACTAGATGTAAAGAATAGAAGATGCTTATTTTTGGTGCAATGTCCACTTATGCACGCTGATCAACCACCAGTACCATGTAAGTTGATTAATTCGCATTTATATACTCTCTCAATGCAACATGCATGTTTGATCTTAACACACGCAGCCTGTCCAATCCCGGGCCAAGTGTTCAAGCCGCAAGGTGTCAACTGCCCTGGCAATCCAGCGACGTGTGAGAACCCTTTTCCCGCCTGCCCTCTACCGATTAAACCTGGATGCGAGTGCCCTACTGGACAAGTAATCGATGAAGAAAATAACAGATGCGTGTTTTTGAAGCAATGTCTACCTATACCGGTACACGCTGATCAACCACCAGTACCATGTAAGTTGATTAATTCGCATTTATATACTCTCTCAATGCAACATGCATGTTTGATCTTAACACACGCAGCCTGTCCAATCCCGGGCCAAGTGTTCAAGCCGCAAGGTGTCAACTGCCCTGGCAATCCAGCGACGTGTGAGAACCCTTTTCCCGCCTGCCCTCTACCGATTAAACCTGGATGCGAGTGCCCTACTGGACAAGTAATCGATGAAGAAAATAACAGATGCGTGTTTTTGAAGCAATGTCTACCTATACCGGTACACGCTGATCAACCACCAGTACCATGTAAGTTGATTAATTCGCATTTATATACTCTCTCAATGCAACATGCATGTTTGATCTTAACACACGCAGCCTGTCCAATCCCGGGCCAAGTGTTCAAGCCGCAAGGTGTCAACTGCCCTGGCAATCCAGCGACGTGTGAGAACCCTTTTCCCGCCTGCCCTCTACCGATTAAACCTGGATGCGAGTGCCCTACTGGACAAGTAATCGATGAAGAAAATAACAGATGCGTGTTTTTGAAGCAATGTCTACCTATACCGGTACACGCTGATCAACCACCAGTACCATGTAAGTTGATTAATTCGCATTTATATACTCTCTCAATGCAACATGCATGTTTGATCTTAACACACGCAGCCTGTCCAATCCCGGGCCAAGTGTTCAAGCCGCAAGGTGTCAACTGCCCTGGCAATCCAGCGACGTGTGAGAACCCTTTTCCCGCCTGCCCTCTACCGATTAAACCTGGATGCGAGTGCCCTACTGGACAAGTAATCGATGAAGAAAATAACAGATGCGTGTTTTTGAAGCAATGTGCTCCACAAACATGAAGTTTATTTTAGAAAGCTGCGCCCTATGTGTACATACACATGCAATGTAGATGTAGATTTGCCATGTTAGCAGCATAGTATATAGAGATGCATAAATCATACGATGAATTAAAATTTGCACTCATTGCTCAGCCTTATGATTTGTACCGAGGGCACTGCGGTCAGTGTGGTAAGAGATACTCATTAACACCGCTTCCGTGAGAATCGAATGTATTTTTTGTCGAACCCATCTTTTTTTGAAAATCAGTCGGAAAAGATCTGTATGCTTTAGAAAGCATATTTTCTGATAGGCCAACTCTCGATGAGCTATTTAGTATAAATTTTAGCTTTGTGCCATATATAACAACATACTTGTATCGGGTGAAACTGACGCACTTTCCCATTTTTTGATGTTCGAAAGCTGATCGGTACACTTTTTTCCTATCGCTTTTCAACAAAATCTGATAGTATTTTTGGATTCTCCTAGATATCAAATAGAGGCCTAGTAAATAGCATGTTCATAGCTAGCATAGTTTACGTGCAAACTGCTCTGTTTTGTACATAAACTCGTACCCAGACTTACATCTATTATTTTGCGCATGCGCATTATAAGTTTTTGCAAAATAAATTTTTTTCTCACGGGCATAACCCAGATATACATTGAATGATGGAATCTCAGGCACAAATTTTGAAGGTCAGACATGGCTGTGGCTTGCTTTCATATGACTGCACATGCCTGTGGTATGCAGTCATATGACTGCACATGACTGTAGCTTGCTGTCATATGATATGACTGCACATGTACGTGGCTTGCTGTCATATGACTGCACATGGCTGTGGCTTGCTGTCATGTGAGTGCACATGACTGTAGCTTGCTGTCATATGACTGCTCATGCCTGTGGCTTGCTGTCATGTGACTACACATGCATGGCTGTAGCTTGCTGTCATATGACTGCACATGGCTGTGGCTTGCTGTCATATGACTATACACATGGCCAAGCACATGGCCATGGCTTGCTGTTTTGCTAGTAATATTCAGAGTCATTTGACAGCAAGCCATATGTTTACCTGGCTGAGCTGCAGTTGCAGAAAGCTATCAGATTGAGTAAACTTCCACTGTCATGAGTGTGTATCAAAGCATTGGCAGGAAATCTGCATGAGGCTAAAGCATCAAAGTGATGAAGGGAGCTCTGGAAGGCAAAAGAAGGCAAGGATAAGCTTTGAGCATTTGGATATGGATAAGGATATCTCCAAGTGGAACTGGAGGTATATCTCTGCAGCCACCACTACATCAAAAAGTCGGGAAATAAGCCACAGCGATCGCGAGTAACAGACAGAGCACATGCAAGCAGCTTCTGTTTAGCAGCAGTGATGACATATATATGTTCTGATGTGTAGTATGAACGCTACTATATATGACTGTATGCAAATGGAAAATAGCGCACGCGTAGACTTATATACCATGCAGCCAAAGTTCGACACTACGCAGCACACTCGCGGAATATTACATCGGTCTGGGAACGCGGCTACAAAGATCGACATAACAAAAAGTGCTAGTTTATTTCAACGCTCGCATACAGTTAGACGGTCTAAATGTGTACAAAACCGACGCATCTTACAAAGGTAAGCATATTTGGACTGTTTTCGATGTTAGAAAAGGCTTCAGAAAAAAGTGTACTTTTATCTGTGAAGCTTACAACCGCTTGACTAAAAACAAATGCTGGTTACGACCTAAAGTACATAGGACGCTAGAAATAGCGCAAACCCTCATGCGGAGAGTTGCACTACTATGTTTTTTATGCTTTTGTGGCTAAAAAAAGGTCGTCCGAATAATTTTCTAAAACTTGAGTTCGACAAAATAACCCAAAAAAACATTCGATTCTCACGGAACCGGTGTTAATTGATATTTTATTATCTCTAGGAATTTCCTCCCCTATACGAGAAACAAAGTAGAGCGTCGTATTTAAAAGGAATTTTGAAATGACATCGGTGTGTCTATGCGAGTGTTGGCACGATCGACACATCGACTAGTCTGGGGACCCGACTTGCATCAGTCGGGTCCCAAACTAAGCAACTTTGGGTACCGGGTATGTGCATGGGCGTCCCCAGGGGGGGGGAGGGGGGAGGGGGGCATGGGGGGCATGGCCCTTCCCTTTGGGACCTAATGGCGCCCCCCCCCCCCCCCCCCCTGCCGCCGCCCCCATACAATAAAAACCTATTGCCCCTTCCCCGTTACTACGCACATGCATGCGCGTAATGGCATCAAAACGAAAATGGAGTGGAGCTAAATCAAAGCGGCAGCGCGAATTATTGCGAAGTGCAGAGGCCACAGCGCACATTACGACCTACTTTGCTCGTACGGCTTGTAGTGCGGTGTCAGTCGACCTCAAAAGGTTTGCTTGTCTCTGCGTTAACTGACAGCGACTTGTTTAATTGCATAGGGTGTAGCACTTTGGTGACCACTGGTACGTCAGCTGAGTCAAAATCTCTCACCGCACCTGATATGTGTACTAGTCAGCTCAATGTAGCAGCAATGTATGCATAATGTTTAACACCTTTCTGCCGGCTGCATGCACTACAATAAAGCACATGCAATATGTTGCTACGTATTTCTCATATGAAGTCAGGACTTGTGACATGTATTTGTCTTTTTATTCCAGCAGAAAACCCTCTAAAGTACTACCGTCGCACACTAGCCATTCCCTTTCTAGATTGTATCATTTCAGAGCTTAATTTTAGATTTACAGAGCTTTCCAGAACAGTGCATGTCTAACCTTCTACACTTGGTACCGTCCATAATTGTCAGCAGCGACTGCAATATTCAAGAGACAATAAAGCTTTTTTGAAACTGATCTATACACGATTCATGTATAGTTGATCAATAATTGAAACTATGGAAAAGGAAATGGGTAGATTGTTTAGAGAAGGATCGTCCTGATTCACTTGGTGCTGCTATACTTGAGTGCGATGAAGAGCGTTTTC
This sequence comes from Spongilla lacustris, assembly GCA_949361645.1. Lineage (NCBI taxonomy): Eukaryota > Metazoa > Porifera > Demospongiae > Spongillida > Spongillidae > Spongilla > Spongilla lacustris. The sequence continues at coordinate 29,076,351 of OX442415.1, forward strand.
CTAATGTATTTCGTCTTATCAAAATTGGATGCACGATTCCTATACCATGCAAGCTGCACCTGTGAACTTTGCGTCGACTCAGGAATTGGATGCGGCCATCTATGAGTTGCTCACGTTTGTCGTCATTACCTCTGATGAATATCCATTACAATCATGTATGAAGTTGATTTTAACAGAGCAGTGGGAATTATTTTATCACTCCACCCATAAAAGATTGACCTGTCCAATCTGATGTTCACATAAACATTCTATCGAGAGTTACGGCAGTAACTCTCATATAGGATTTGTGCCGTATCATGAATATCATTTAAAAAACGCGTCCCGCGTATAACTCACGAACTGAGAAACGGATAGTGTAGCTCTTTATTGCTATCGAGCCACAATGGGAAAGACAATCATTTTCATACTTTGTTCAAGTCGCTAGACCGTTTACTTTAAGAGAACAAAAAAGGTCGTAGTTCTCGTTCCCAGACCGTAATTTGTCCATAGTCGTCGTCTTTATGCCGGGTGAGTATAACTCGAGATAGGAAAGGTTTTAAAGAGCGCCAGTTACACCAAAAACCGTAGAAAATTCTAACAATACATCTTCAGGTATCAGATATATAAATAAATCATGTAACCATTATAAGTAATTTGTCGCGCGCCAAGATATCAGTACGTAATCGCTACGTAATACAAGATATAAAAAAACATTCTCTCTGAGAAAGTTAGTGATATATAGGATTTGAAGGCAATGGTGGTGTAAAAAGAAAGGGTACAAGGGATTCAGTGGAGATACAATGATTATTCCTATATCTACACAGTGCTATATATAGGAATAATCATTAATATTGTATCTCCACTGAATCCCTTGTTCCCTTTCTTTTTACACCACCATTGCCTTCAAATCCTATATATCACTAACTTTCTCAGAGAGAATGTTTTTTATATCTTGTTTCATTCTTTTTTTTTTTAATAAGTGACTACTAGTATATAGGTATACATGTAGTACAATGTAGAAGTAACTGAATACGATTGTACGATAAAATCCAACCGTTGTAATTCCCACGTTTATTGCCTAGCAACACAATGTTTACAGTTATGTTACATTTGCAGCTGTTCAGTCCATTAGTTCGAAACTCGCGCGCCAAGCTTTCCTTCTTAGAAGCTCGTTTCTCGTCTGAGTTCAGTTCATAACGTCGCTTAATTCTTAGAAGATCGCACCGCAACAGAATTCTTGCCACCTCTTAGAAACTCGGTTCGACTCCAGATCGCACCGGCCGAACTCGAGTTTCTATATACTAGTAGTCACTTATTAAAAAAAAAATGAATGAAACAAGATATAAAAAACATTCTCTTAGAGAAAGTTAGTGATATATAGGATTTGAAGGCAATGGTGGTGTAAAAAGAAAGGGAACAAGGGATTCAGTGGAGATACAATGATTATTTCTATATATAGCACTGTGTAGAACATCATTACAATTACGTTGCTAAATATAAGAATAATCATTGTATCTCCACTGAATCCCTTGTTCCCTTTCTTTTTACACCACCATTGCCTTCAAATCAAATATATCACTAACTTTCTCGGAGAGAATGTTTTTTATATCTTGTAGATATTATTTTGATATGCGCACCGTTTTTCGAAATATTACATTGAATTTGAAATGTGCGTTGGCCAGCAAAATTTATGGTCCTCCTTCCGTCCCTATTGGCGCCGCCCCCCTCCCTCTTCCAGAAATGCTGCATATAAATAAATAAAAGTATTGCTTATGGAAAAATACCTGTTCCGAGGAGATCTAAAAGTAGTCATCATTCATTAAAATTCTACTGTTGTAACCGTTTTCTTACATTGTACACGTATAAACAATATAGTTACTACTTTAGTCTATAAAAGACCTCCTGCATGGCTGCCGTTTTTTGAGTAGTTTTCAGCGTCTTTTCAACGTAAAAAGCACTGGCTTCTGGGGCTTCGCCCCAGACCCCGATGGAGGAGCTTACAGCGCTCCCCCATACCCCCTAGCTGGGCGGGAGGGGTTCCCCCCTCATTCACCCTCCCCGGGGCGGCACCGCCCCTCGGCGCCCCTCTTCTTCATCCTGGCCACCCCCCTTCCAAAAAAGCTGAGGACACCCTGATGTGTGTGGTAATTTTACATCCCATAACCGACGAAGCCTCTGTCACAACAGTACTCACAGAGGCAGACATCCCAGGTGCATTTCTCGAGGAGCCATTAGAGATCCGTAGTACGGCAGCGCTCCGAAGGTCGCTAGATAAAGAAAGCAAAGCCTAATAAATAGATCAGTGTTGCCAAGACATTTATTTATTAATAAATGAGCCCGGTAAAACAAGATATTAAAATTTAATCGAATTAAAATTGGTGATGTAGAATTTGTAAGTAGACAGCAATTGAGTAAAAAGTAAGGAAACAAGGAATTACGGATATTATTATGCACTCATTAATTTATAAATATTACATACCTACATTATTTAGCAATTCTACCGGCCTATAATTATGAGCTAAATGTAGGTATGTCAGTATACGTAATATGTATAAATTTGATATGCATAATATCCGTAATTCCTTATTTCCTTACTTTTTACTCAATTACTGCCTACAAATCCTTTTAAAATCAAATTTGTACATCTTGTTAATAAATAAATGTCTTGGCAACACTGATCTATTTATTAGGCTTTGCTTTCTTTATCTAGCGACCTTCGGAGCGCTGCCGTACTACGGATCTCTAATGGCTCCTCGAGAAATGCACCTGGGATGTCTGCCTCTGTGAGTACTGTTGTGACAGAGGCTTCGTCGGTTATGGGATGTAAAATTACCACACACATCAGGGTGTCCTCAGCTTTTTTGGAAGGGGGGTGGCCAGGATGAAGAAGAGGGGCGCCGAGGGGCGGTGCCGCCCCGGGGAGGGTGAATGAGGGGGGAACCCCTCCCGCCCAGCTAGGGGGTATGGGGGAGCGCTGTAAGCTCCTCCATCGGGGTCTGGGGCGAAGCCCCAGAAGCCAGTGCTTTTTACGTTGAAAAGACGCTGAAAACTACTCAAAAAACGGCAGCCATGCAGGAGGTCTTTTATAGACTAAAGTAGTAACTATATTGTTTATACGTGTACAATGTAAGAAAACGGTTACAACAGTAGAATTTTAATGAATGATGACTACTTTTAGATCTCCTCGGAACAGGTATTTTTCCATAAGCAATACTTTTATTTATTTATATGCAGCATTTCTGGAAGAGGGAGGGGGGCGGCGCCAATAGGGACGGAAGGAGGACCATAAATTTTGCTGGCCAACGCA
>OX442415.1:29079836-29229164 GCA_949361645.1 Spongilla lacustris
AGAATTCTTCCTATAAGCTATACCAATTTCTATGAATGAGGTCAATTAGTTCAGTGTGTTGGACTGATTCTTATGAAAACCCAAACACAGATTAATGTTTCTACTGAAGGCAACCTTTCAAGTGTGTTATAGCGTCTAGTAATGCTCGGTGCCAATGAACAACAGATATACGGTTAAACACTCACTCTTAACTTGTACATAATAATGATAACTATAACTTCATAGTTAATTCAATAGAGGTGTTGCACGTTGCACGGCTGTGACCATTTTCCCTGTATAGCAACCGTTGCTATTGGGGGCAAGTGGCGCGTCCAATGGTGGAGCGTGTTTCCTGATCCATGCAGATATGAATCGAAGGTCATGCTTTCGGGTCTAAAAATCGATCATTACTCGATCGATCAGAAAGACCAGATACTGCACCGAATGTTCGCTGGAGTGACATGATGTAAAAAAAAAAAACTCGTCATTATCGTGTTTAGGCATGGAAAAGAATGCTAGATGGAAACGAAGTCAGTGCAACGATAAATATAGAAAAGCCAAGTTAAATGTACGAAGGGCAACATCACCACTCGTCTTCAGAAGGAAGCCTGATCAGGGCTGTTGCGGTATTTCTTTTTATACACATGTATATCGCGATATTTTTATCGCAATACAAACGCGCATGGGATATGCAGAGCCGGATAGATGGTAGCCAGGTAGGATAGACGGAGATAGATGCTGTGGGCCATTCTTAGTCATCTCCATACTTTGATTCAATTAAGTTTCCTATAGCAGGTGCATGCAACTGTAGTGTTTGGCGATGCATACACTACTCAGTACGTACTATATATATCAGTATTACAAATACATACAATGCATAACATGCATTGTTATACACTTGCATAACACAGTAAATTATCCGCCCCTATAACTAAATAAAAATGGCTCGTACGCGCGTGTAACCGCAAACGCTTTTTCGTAGGAGTAGTAGATACCATATTATTTCCTGAAATATTTATATTGTCGCGAAAGAGTTCACAGTTAATTATAAGCTAGGAGATAACATCGTAAACACGAATCTCTTTTTCCCATACTTGCATGTATAGTGGCAAAATTACAACACAATCCACTTTGTGTTATCGAAATCACTCTGGAATTATCGATATCGTTAAGTTACGCGATTAAATTTTAATGTCCTATGATGTCACAGTGATTTTACAGAGGATTTTAAAATTCTGTCCAGCTGAAATCAAAACTGACGTGATTCGACCTGTTCTTTACTGTGTACATATATACAACTTCAAAATGCACTTACCCAACCCGTTCTGGCAAGCTGCGCCTACATGTACATGTACATTCATTTTTCTGGTGTACATGTACACGTATATAGTATGATGTATCTGAAAATTTATGTCGTGGCTTGGATAGCTTTGGAAACATAAGGGAAATATACTATTTCAGTGCTGCGGCGGCAGATGCTACACTAATTTGTGTGTAGATTTTCCAAGGAATTCTTATATGCTCATGATCAGTATATAAAGTGTACCATATATGTATTAGGTTGCGCTGAAATGATTCCTATGAAAACCCCGACAAATAAACGTTTCCATGCAAGGTGACCTATATCAAGAGGTATGACGCATGCATATGTGCGATCCTAATGCGATATAGAACTGTAACGAATGCTCGGCCTAGAAATCATGATTATACATTTATCACACTCACTCTGCGGGTCGCAAAATCTTTTTAAAAAATAGCTTCATAATAAGATAAGACGTTTATGGATTGAAGACATAATTAGACGCGCACTATAGCATCCATACACTGAAAAAAGGCAGATATATTATATACAGCCAAAATGCCCCAAATCCCCAAGCTATGCCTTTATATATATATATATAATTATATATATATATATATATATTATAATTATAATTATATATTATACTGAATATTTACCCTGTTGGTATAAAATACTTTATGCATGATGGAATGTCCACTAATCATCCCGCTTTCTTGTTGTAAATCTTCATGGCTGTATGTGATAGGTCATACAACTTTGAACCCGGTTTTAATAGCAGCTAATCATTGCTCCTCCTTAGTGACAGTGTAAAGCCAGACTGTGATGGATATACAAACCTACACTAGTCAAGGTACGTGCCTTGACTCACAGAGCAAATCTAATTTCGCATTTTGCGTGTGCCCAAAACGATTATATAAAACGATAATGAATGTCATTATATTCATATAAGTGTTGAGATGTTTATACCATATTTTTGAAAAAGTGTTGTTCTACGGCTTCATACAGTCAAAAGCCCTTGATTCCACCACTTCCAAGTAAAAATTCCGTGTGACTAGATAAACCACATGCAGATATGGCGATTGTATTGTTTTACAATCTGCATCAGTCTTGCGAAACGCTGTAACTGAGGTACCACAACAATTATTTGGCCATATTGGCCAGTATATTATTCTACCGGCCGGATCTTTGCAGGACCATGCATTGGTCATGCGGACCACGCAGCGATAGAAGTTATAGAAATACTTCTATGCAATGGATGAACCTCGTGATATATATGCATAATTATAATAAATAATTAATTATATAATAATTAATTATAATTATATATATACGATACATCAAGTATACACATAACACCACTAAACTACAGCTATACATGCATGTATAACACTAATGTTACTATTATAAGTCCAATATATATAATAATTAATTTATATATAATTATAATTACAATAATTATTATTATATATATTGTAAATGCATGCATGCATGCAGTACGATGCACAGGTCAGTATCTAAAGCCCGTTTATTTTCTTTTTGATGCACTGCACGTTATACAAACATGAACGCGTGCTGCATGCATGCATGCATGCACGTGAGTACCATGCATAAGTGCTGTATATATAAAGAACACGCTTCTCCATTTAGATCACTCTGCTATAGCTGCAAGCCAATCAAAATGTCTGTGATCAAGTTAGTCACCATGTTCGGAATCTTCAACGTCATTTTCTCGCAGGCTCAGGGAGGCAAGTAAAATTTATGATGCGGATGTACTTTTATAACGCAACATGTGCACGTATAACACAGCTCAGCGTCGCTGTCCAATCCCGGGCCAAGTGTTCAAGGAATGCGTCGATTGCCCTCGCAACCCAGCGACTTGTATGGGCCATATCCACGGCCTCGGGTGCACGTTGAATTGCGTACCTGGATGCGAGTGCCCTATACTGGACAAGTACTAGATGTAAAGAATAGAAGATGCTTATTTTTGGTGCAATGTCCACTTATGCACGCTGATCAACCACCAGTACCATGTAAGTTGATTAATTCGCATTTATATACTCTCTCAATGCAACATGCATGTTTGATCTTAACACACGCAGCCTGTCCAATCCCGGGCCAAGTGTTCAAGCCGCAAGGTGTCAACTGCCCTGGCAATCCAGCGACGTGTGAGAACCCTTTTCCCGCCTGCCCTCTACCGATTAAACCTGGATGCGAGTGCCCTACTGGACAAGTAATCGATGAAGAAAATAACAGATGCGTGTTTTTGAAGCAATGTCTACCTATACCGGTACACGCTGATCAACCACCAGTACCATGTAAGTTGATTAATTCGCATTTATATACTCTCTCAATGCAACATGCATGTTTGATCTTAACACACGCAGCCTGTCCAATCCCGGGCCAAGTGTTCAAGCCGCAAGGTGTCAACTGCCCTGGCAATCCAGCGACGTGTGAGAACCCTTTTCCCGCCTGCCCTCTACCGATTAAACCTGGATGCGAGTGCCCTACTGGACAAGTAATCGATGAAGAAAATAACAGATGCGTGTTTTTGAAGCAATGTCTACCTATACCGGTACACGCTGATCAACCACCAGTACCATGTAAGTTGATTAATTCGCATTTATATACTCTCTCAATGCAACATGCATGTTTGATCTTAACACACGCAGCCTGTCCAATCCCGGGCCAAGTGTTCAAGCCGCAAGGTGTCAACTGCCCTGGCAATCCAGCGACGTGTGAGAACCCTTTTCCCGCCTGCCCTCTACCGATTAAACCTGGATGCGAGTGCCCTACTGGACAAGTAATCGATGAAGAAAATAACAGATGCGTGTTTTTGAAGCAATGTCTACCTATACCGGTACACGCTGATCAACCACCAGTACCATGTAAGTTGATTAATTCGCATTTATATACTCTCTCAATGCAACATGCATGTTTGATCTTAACACACGCAGCCTGTCCAATCCCGGGCCAAGTGTTCAAGCCGCAAGGTGTCAACTGCCCTGGCAATCCAGCGACGTGTGAGAACCCTTTTCCCGCCTGCCCTCTACCGATTAAACCTGGATGCGAGTGCCCTACTGGACAAGTAATCGATGAAGAAAATAACAGATGCGTGTTTTTGAAGCAATGTGCTCCACAAACATGAAGTTTATTTTAGAAAGCTGCGCCCTATGTGTACATACACATGCAATGTAGATGTAGATTTGCCATGTTAGCAGCATAGTATATAGAGATGCATAAATCATACGATGAATTAAAATTTGCACTCATTGCTCAGCCTTATGATTTGTACCGAGGGCACTGCGGTCAGTGTGGTAAGAGATACTCATTAACACCGCTTCCGTGAGAATCGAATGTATTTTTTGTCGAACCCATCTTTTTTTGAAAATCAGTCGGAAAAGATCTGTATGCTTTAGAAAGCATATTTTCTGATAGGCCAACTCTCGATGAGCTATTTAGTATAAATTTTAGCTTTGTGCCATATATAACAACATACTTGTATCGGGTGAAACTGACGCACTTTCCCATTTTTTGATGTTCGAAAGCTGATCGGTACACTTTTTTCCTATCGCTTTTCAACAAAATCTGATAGTATTTTTGGATTCTCCTAGATATCAAATAGAGGCCTAGTAAATAGCATGTTCATAGCTAGCATAGTTTACGTGCAAACTGCTCTGTTTTGTACATAAACTCGTACCCAGACTTACATCTATTATTTTGCGCATGCGCATTATAAGTTTTTGCAAAATAAATTTTTTTCTCACGGGCATAACCCAGATATACATTGAATGATGGAATCTCAGGCACAAATTTTGAAGGTCAGACATGGCTGTGGCTTGCTTTCATATGACTGCACATGCCTGTGGTATGCAGTCATATGACTGCACATGACTGTAGCTTGCTGTCATATGATATGACTGCACATGTACGTGGCTTGCTGTCATATGACTGCACATGGCTGTGGCTTGCTGTCATGTGAGTGCACATGACTGTAGCTTGCTGTCATATGACTGCTCATGCCTGTGGCTTGCTGTCATGTGACTACACATGCATGGCTGTAGCTTGCTGTCATATGACTGCACATGGCTGTGGCTTGCTGTCATATGACTATACACATGGCCAAGCACATGGCCATGGCTTGCTGTTTTGCTAGTAATATTCAGAGTCATTTGACAGCAAGCCATATGTTTACCTGGCTGAGCTGCAGTTGCAGAAAGCTATCAGATTGAGTAAACTTCCACTGTCATGAGTGTGTATCAAAGCATTGGCAGGAAATCTGCATGAGGCTAAAGCATCAAAGTGATGAAGGGAGCTCTGGAAGGCAAAAGAAGGCAAGGATAAGCTTTGAGCATTTGGATATGGATAAGGATATCTCCAAGTGGAACTGGAGGTATATCTCTGCAGCCACCACTACATCAAAAAGTCGGGAAATAAGCCACAGCGATCGCGAGTAACAGACAGAGCACATGCAAGCAGCTTCTGTTTAGCAGCAGTGATGACATATATATGTTCTGATGTGTAGTATGAACGCTACTATATATGACTGTATGCAAATGGAAAATAGCGCACGCGTAGACTTATATACCATGCAGCCAAAGTTCGACACTACGCAGCACACTCGCGGAATATTACATCGGTCTGGGAACGCGGCTACAAAGATCGACATAACAAAAAGTGCTAGTTTATTTCAACGCTCGCATACAGTTAGACGGTCTAAATGTGTACAAAACCGACGCATCTTACAAAGGTAAGCATATTTGGACTGTTTTCGATGTTAGAAAAGGCTTCAGAAAAAAGTGTACTTTTATCTGTGAAGCTTACAACCGCTTGACTAAAAACAAATGCTGGTTACGACCTAAAGTACATAGGACGCTAGAAATAGCGCAAACCCTCATGCGGAGAGTTGCACTACTATGTTTTTTATGCTTTTGTGGCTAAAAAAAGGTCGTCCGAATAATTTTCTAAAACTTGAGTTCGACAAAATAACCCAAAAAAACATTCGATTCTCACGGAACCGGTGTTAATTGATATTTTATTATCTCTAGGAATTTCCTCCCCTATACGAGAAACAAAGTAGAGCGTCGTATTTAAAAGGAATTTTGAAATGACATCGGTGTGTCTATGCGAGTGTTGGCACGATCGACACATCGACTAGTCTGGGGACCCGACTTGCATCAGTCGGGTCCCAAACTAAGCAACTTTGGGTACCGGGTATGTGCATGGGCGTCCCCAGGGGGGGGGAGGGGGGAGGGGGGCATGGGGGGCATGGCCCTTCCCTTTGGGACCTAATGGCGCCCCCCCCCCCCCCCCCCCTGCCGCCGCCCCCATACAATAAAAACCTATTGCCCCTTCCCCGTTACTACGCACATGCATGCGCGTAATGGCATCAAAACGAAAATGGAGTGGAGCTAAATCAAAGCGGCAGCGCGAATTATTGCGAAGTGCAGAGGCCACAGCGCACATTACGACCTACTTTGCTCGTACGGCTTGTAGTGCGGTGTCAGTCGACCTCAAAAGGTTTGCTTGTCTCTGCGTTAACTGACAGCGACTTGTTTAATTGCATAGGGTGTAGCACTTTGGTGACCACTGGTACGTCAGCTGAGTCAAAATCTCTCACCGCACCTGATATGTGTACTAGTCAGCTCAATGTAGCAGCAATGTATGCATAATGTTTAACACCTTTCTGCCGGCTGCATGCACTACAATAAAGCACATGCAATATGTTGCTACGTATTTCTCATATGAAGTCAGGACTTGTGACATGTATTTGTCTTTTTATTCCAGCAGAAAACCCTCTAAAGTACTACCGTCGCACACTAGCCATTCCCTTTCTAGATTGTATCATTTCAGAGCTTAATTTTAGATTTACAGAGCTTTCCAGAACAGTGCATGTCTAACCTTCTACACTTGGTACCGTCCATAATTGTCAGCAGCGACTGCAATATTCAAGAGACAATAAAGCTTTTTTGAAACTGATCTATACACGATTCATGTATAGTTGATCAATAATTGAAACTATGGAAAAGGAAATGGGTAGATTGTTTAGAGAAGGATCGTCCTGATTCACTTGGTGCTGCTATACTTGAGTGCGATGAAGAGCGTTTTCCTAATGTATTTCGTCTTATCAAAATTGGATGCACGATTCCTATACCATGCAAGCTGCACCTGTGAACTTTGCGTCGACTCAGGAATTGGATGCGGCCATCTATGAGTTGCTCACGTTTGTCGTCATTACCTCTGATGAATATCCATTACAATCATGTATGAAGTTGATTTTAACAGAGCAGTGGGAATTATTTTATCACTCCACCCATAAAAGATTGACCTGTCCAATCTGATGTTCACATAAACATTCTATCGAGAGTTACGGCAGTAACTCTCATATAGGATTTGTGCCGTATCATGAATATCATTTAAAAAACGCGTCCCGCGTATAACTCACGAACTGAGAAACGGATAGTGTAGCTCTTTATTGCTATCGAGCCACAATGGGAAAGACAATCATTTTCATACTTTGTTCAAGTCGCTAGACCGTTTACTTTAAGAGAACAAAAAAGGTCGTAGTTCTCGTTCCCAGACCGTAATTTGTCCATAGTCGTCGTCTTTATGCCGGGTGAGTATAACTCGAGATAGGAAAGGTTTTAAAGAGCGCCAGTTACACCAAAAACCGTAGAAAATTCTAACAATACATCTTCAGGTATCAGATATATAAATAAATCATGTAACCATTATAAGTAATTTGTCGCGCGCCAAGATATCAGTACGTAATCGCTACGTAATACAAGATATAAAAAAACATTCTCTCTGAGAAAGTTAGTGATATATAGGATTTGAAGGCAATGGTGGTGTAAAAAGAAAGGGTACAAGGGATTCAGTGGAGATACAATGATTATTCCTATATCTACACAGTGCTATACAGTACCGCTCACGAGAAAGGTAACAAAACTCGCGAGACGCTCGCGCGACACACGCGAGCTTCTCGCGGGGGATTGCCTTAATGTGATCGCTCGAGAGGGCTCTCGAGCACTCGAGAGTCTAATATCGGTACTCGCGAGGCAATACAACTCGAGAGTAGTGCCCCGCGAGCTAAGCAGCTTTGCTCGCGAGGGAGCAATCTCGATATGCATGCCAGTCTCATATTACCCGGCCTGTGCCTATCCTCGCTGAAAGTTTGCATATGTATGTAGGAAAGACCAGAGATAATATATAAATTATCTCTGGAAAGACCCAGGCTGCAAGCTGAAAAATAGGCATTACTAGCGGTAAGTCGAAAGGCAATTTATGAGTGGCTTAAAAAGTTCATACTAACGGTAAGTCGAAAGGCAATTTATGAGTGGCTTAAGAAGTTCATGGATCCGAAGCAAGTTAACGGCAAAACGGCCATTCAAGTCGTTTGTCCAATGAACAATACATGTAAGCTTATATTGACAAGGCGAACTAACTTCTGAAATGTTCAAAGAGATGCTGGTCAGTTAAAAGAGTGGCCCGACCGTTTACGTATTTCGCTATCAATGGTGAAGCCAGCAAGAAAGCATCTCACATGGTTGGGCGCTATCTAAACCCATGTACTGCCAAATAATAAATTAGACGACAATGAACGGTTGAGGACGCAGAGATCGATTACCACAGTAGGCTGCAGTGCTTTTGTGAAGATTGGTCAGCTTAGAAAACTAAAACCACGACCTCAACCTCCTCATAAAGGGTTAGTATTTTAAAACGTTAGAAATTAATACATGAATGAAATAACACATTATTACCGTATACGTGTACTTAAGCATTATTTGCAACAAGACGATGAACCCCTCATAGTAAGTAGCTAATAAAAAGTCCTGTACTTTGGATCTCAGTTGTAGCTAAATCCAACATACGCATGTCACGCGACGCAATTACGTTATTAATAAAATTGCTCGAAGTTCAAATTTATGATACTCGGCTTCGATCGCGAGCTAGAACCCTCCGTTTTGCGTAAGTTGTCAAATGAATGCGTATACGTTGTTTGGTTGGCTATAGGGTGCTCTGGTTGTGAAACAAAAGGCAATTTGTCGTGTTGGTGTGGCCTACATTGCGCAAGTGCGGAGGATAAAAAAGGTCTTGTAGGTGTTCTAGTTAGGCATCTTCGCGTTTTGGCGAAAACGTTCCAGGTACCACGTTGCCGCCAATACGCGAAGGTCGGGCTACGCCCAACCAGCTTTTGCAAGAGAGTGTGAGGATTTTTAGCAACTTAACCATCAAAAGAGCCCAGCAGGTGTGGTTTTTTTTTTAAAGAGCTTGATGGGTTAATCAACATAGCTGCAAAAGGAGCCCTGTGGGTGTGGTCTTTTAAGAGTGTGAAGGGTTAATCAAAAAGTGCCCTGTGGGTGTGGTCTTTGCACGAGTGTGAAGGGTTAATCAATTTAGCCGCCCTGTGGGTCTGGTCTTTGTAAAAGTGTGAAGGGTTAATCGGCAAAGTGCCCTTTGGGTGTGGTCTTTGTAAGAGTGTGAAGGGTTAGTCAACTTAACCGCGTCCTGTGGTGTGGTCTATGTAAGAGATTGAAGGGTTAATGAACTTTTCTGCAAAAAGTGTCCTCTTTGAAGGGTTAATAAACTTAGCCGCAAAAAGTGCCCTGTGGGTGTGGTCTTTGTAAGAGTGTGAAGGGTTAAACAATTAGCCGCAAAAGTGTCTTGTAGGTGTGGTCTTTGTAAGGTGTGAAGGGTTAATCACCTTAGCCGCAAAAAGTGCCCTATGGGTGTGGTCTTTGTAAGAGTGTGAAGGGTTAATCGGCTTAGCAGCAAATACTGCCCTCTTTGAAGGGTTAAACAATTAGCCGCAAAAATAGTCCTGTGGGTGTGGTCTATGTAAGAGTGTGAAGGGTTAATGAACATTTCTGCAAAAAGTGCCCTCTTTTAAGGGTTAATCAACTTTGCTGCGTGATCTTTGTGTGAAGGGTTAATCGACTTAGCGGCAAATAGTGCCTTCTTTGAAGGGTTAAACAATTAGCTGCAAAAATTGTCCTGTGGGTGTGGTCATTGTAAGAGTGTGAAGAGTTAATCGGCTTAGCCGCTAAAAGTGCCCTGTGGGTGTGGTCTTTGTAAGAGTGTGAAGGGTTAATCGGCTTAGCTGCAAATAGTGCCCTCTTTGAAGGGTTAAACAATTAGCCGCAAAAAATGTCCTGTGGGTGTGGTCTATGTAAGAGTGTGAAGGGTTAATGAACTTTTCTGCAAAAGTGCCCTTTGAAGTGCCCTGTGGGTGTGGTCATTGCAAGAGTGTGAAGGGTTAATCAACTTAGCCGCAAAGTGCCCTGTGGGTGTGGTCTTTGTAAGAGTGTGAAGGGTTAAGGAACTTAGCTGAGAAAAAGAGCTTGGTGTACTGTTTAGTAGTGTCAGGGGTTAAGGAACATAGAGCTCTGAGGCCTGTAGCAACTTAGGTCATGTAAAGGAAACCATATATGGCAATGACATGTCAGGTCAACATGTTCAGAAGCCTTACGAATTATCTCCCTATAACTCCACACATGTATTTGCAGGTTTGCTTTTTAAAAATGACTTGGTCATGTCTAATGTTTCAGTTTGAACTCACTCTGCGAGTGTGGTCTTAGGTTGAAAGTGTACTGGGTTATTGGAAATATGTTCTAAGGTACATGTACAAGGAGATCTTCCACTGAGAGTTCACAGGTGGTCATTTTGTACTTAATCCCTTTTATCCATCACACTTATGCACACACATGCACACACACATACACACACACATGCACACACACATGCACACACACATGCACACACACACACACACATGCACACACACACATCACACACACACACACTTTGAGCTGGTATCTTAACACTTGGCACACAATGTATTATTTCCCACAGTGTTAACTTTACAGTTTACAGCTATAATCCTGGGGTTGTGGCCAATGACTTAGAGAGATGGCATGTAGTAAGTAGGCTTCTAGAGATCCAGAATAAAATTTTGTTAATGGACATTGTGTTAATACCATATTCATATGTGCAGCTATGTACATATGTGGTTGTGTATTAGTTTTGCAGCTGCCCTTGTACATCTTTTATCTGATTCAAAATATGGTACAGTCTCAACTGGGAGGTATAAATGGTGTATCATCTTGCTTTGCTAGGAGATGTAAAAGCTTACAGTAAGCTAATGTACTGACTGGCCCTGTGTGGTAATACAATGATGTGGCATACTTATTATGATGTGTTGACACCCATGCCACTTTTCTCCCTACCACCCTTTTTGCACCATACACACCACCCTTCACACCACACACACATGCACACACACACATGCACACACACCCTTGGCACACAATGTATTATTTCCCAGTGACTGTACATGTATAATGTAGCCTGGGGTTTTGGCCAATGACTTTGAGGGATTAACTGCCTGTAGCCAGTACATTTAGTAAGTAGGCTTGCCAGAATAAAATTGTGTTACATGCTCGGTTACATGTAATGTTTTTCCAGGATGTTGCCATATTCATATGTGTGCCTATGTACACATATGTGGTTTTTATGCAGCTGCACATGTACAACTCAACTGAGAGGTATAAATGGTGTATCTGCTTTGCTAGGAGATGTAAAAGCTTACAGTGTACTGACTGGCCCATGCACTGCCCAGTGGTCCAAAATTGTATTGTATTATGGCTAGACAGTGGTATGCAGTTTAAACGTACATTTACTGTGGGATGTGTAAAATCTCTCAATCTCAAGGAGGGGGGCGGAAGCCCAACGATGTTACCCCCCCCCCCCCCCCCCCCAAGCCTCACTACCACTCTCACTGGCCCTGTACATCTAGGTGGGGGTGATGATTGATAATACAATGATGTGGCATACTTATTATGATGTGTTGACACCCATGCCACTTTTCTCCCTACCACCCCTTTCTGCACCCCTTTCTTGCCTTCACACACACACACACACACACACACACACACACACACACACACACACACACACACACACACACACACACAAGGGAAAGGTTTCCTATTGTACCTGTGTGTTTTAGCTGTACCTTTATCAGATGTAAGATGCAGAGTTCTACATATAGGTTAAATAAATAGGCCTGCAGGCACATTAGGTGTGCTAAACATGTCAGCAGATAGAGTACCATGCCAACAACTGGATACGTGTGTGTCCTCCATAATTACGTCTCTTCTTCCATCTAATGTGGTCATGCAGAACCTTGACTATTATGATATGCCTGCAAAGTGTGGTGGAAGCTGGGATAATGGAGTGGCACTTATGCCACTGAAAACCTGTCCATTATTGAGAATGTACATGTTGTATTATCCTCTCTCTCCTCCCCTCCCATTCAACAGATTACAACATTTGAGAAATCCTATGCAGCTGTCATTAGAAGCAATATTCATGAGTGTTTGCATTGTGAAACTATCCTGATAATAGTAGTTGGATTCTTATGCCTTCCTGTGATGTACTTGTACTGAATCGATATTAACACACTTATTTATACAGTCAGTACGTTGTATTTGAAAAAATGAAGCACACTAAGATGTTATATGCACATCTTTAGCTACAACAACTTTATGGGGAGGGGCATATGCCAACTATTGATAACAACCACATCACTTTAAAAATTCCTATGCGAGGTGAATGGTAACTTTAAGGGGCCCAGGAGAGGCATATCCTGTACCACTTTAAAATGTTATAAAACCATTGACAGTTAAAGTCTCAATCTGGGACACAGGTTGGACAGTATCTGTCGTTTGAGCACAATGGCAATGTAGCTATGCAGCATCTCTCCCTACCCCTCTACTTACTCCATACCATCACACCCCATCATAGGTGAGGGGGTGGGTAGCTAGGGAGTGGTGTGATGGTAGGTATGTGAGGTGGAGAGGGTGAAAATGGAACGTAGGTGTGGTATATGATGGTATTGATGTAAGGGAAAGATGACATCCTAGTAAGGGTGTGATAATAAGGAGGGTTAAGTT
The DNA here is from genome assembly GCA_949361645.1 of Spongilla lacustris. Lineage (NCBI taxonomy): Eukaryota > Metazoa > Porifera > Demospongiae > Spongillida > Spongillidae > Spongilla > Spongilla lacustris. The sequence goes on from OX442415.1 coordinate 29,093,070, forward strand.
GTGTGAAAGGTGTGCCTCGGGGTGTGGGTGAGATGATATGGAGGTGTGATGGTAGGTTATGATGTGGTATATAGTAGGGGGAGGAGTAAATGCCAAATGACTTTTACTATCATCTAACTCCAGTGGAGTGCTTCCCCTACTTGGGGACATGTATGTATGGGTCATGGGGGGGGGGCCATACTTATTAAAGCAGGTATCCTATGCATGCATGGATGTCCTTGTGCAACATACGGAGTTGTTTGATGCACCAGCATGACAATCAGTTACCGCAGCATGTATTGCATGATATCTTTATATATACAATGCAGGTCAAGGGTAGCCCCAAGGCACAGAAATGCGGTTGATTGGTCTATATATATATATATAATATTATAATATATATATATAGTACTGATATGGCACCACCAAATTAAAAGGTATGAACCTAACCTTTTAAAAAATCTACTTACGTTTCTTAAAAATAACAAAGAACTGAATACAATTGTTATATCATATTACATTATATACTACTGAAAGTGTTTCTCTTGTCATCTTTTCCTGATCCGTATATGTGGCACTTGGGGAAGGGAAATCGAAGCTATTAATAGTTGGCATGGCCTCCCTACTCACCCCGACGTACCATTGCCTCCTCTCTTAAGCTTCATTCTTTTTTTTTTTTTGTTGCAATGATATTGATTCGATTAGAAATACATACATTATAATACATACATGTACATACAACAAGTACAATAGAGGAACATTGGAAGGTTTTTGTTAATCATGCTACACCAAAGGTATCAGAGATTCACTGACTGTCAGTTCAATAGAGGCTGGGAGGTGTATAGCATGTCCTTGATTTGATCGCGCTCCTCTGATACATTGTATGGATGATCATAAAAGATAGACGGCAACGAAGCCACCCCATTGTCTGACTGTATGATGTGCCCCATTTGTCAGCTAGCAGTGATGCCAAACGTTTGTAGGTGGTAGTGGCAATGCTACCCATGCCTCCTATTGAAGAGAGGACGATTGGAGTGAATGAAGCTCGCTCAATCTCCCGAATTCGAAGTTCTGAAGACACTCACTAGTACTCAATTACGGTAAGAGTATTAATACAATGAATCAGTTACAAGCGTATTTACCTAGTACCTGCAATCCATCGATCGATAATACACATTGTACATATGTTACTGAAATGCAACAATATAATTACTCGATCGTAGTTAACGTTTCCATGCATGTAGTCTAATGGCAAATGTTATTATTACGCTCCATAGTACTTTGAGCTTTGGGTATATGCTCGCTGCTCATCGGTGTTATGATGCCCCGCCTCCTTAATAAGTGAAATCACAACACCGTACCAAGGCATGCAGGACAATCCAAATACTGCTCAGCTGTGCATGCATGTGTATTCTGTGCAATCTCGTTTCAATTGTCGTCTGTGGATTTTACTTTAGTACATACATGTATGGTACCCTCAGTCGCTGATGGGATCTCTAGATCCGTTTTATTGCTGTACGCGTCTGCCTTATCGTAGCAAACATATTAAAACGCCGACTACATGTAGTAATGAGCCTGTCATTGTAACATGGGTGAGGCCAATGTCGGGATTTCACACCGCAATTGCCAAATTGGATTGTGGTTCTTTCGTTAGTCTAGACACGGAAGAGGCGGATCGGAGATCGCCGGGGGAATTTGACTGGTTATTAATCCCCAACACTGGCCCTCGCGGCCATAGAAATTCTTATTGTGGACAGTAGGCCTCCACCTCCGTAATGATATCGTAAAGCCTTAGCTACGAGCATTGACAACCACTGACGTGACTTGACCTGTGAAGCTGACAAGTTCAGTCGCCATTTTACAAGCCATGTAATGCAAAGGTACTATTGTTCTATTTATGGCCCAAATCACATGGCTTAAGGTTGCGTCTCCGTTGTGAACTGTAGGGTCGAAAGCGGCTACTAGTACCTTGGAAAGGACCGTTTAACTTCACAAGACGAGACAATTTTTGTCGGCAAACTGAAAGCAGGAAACTAACGAAGACAGAAGGTACTTACGTACTGTCGAGTAAATGTTTTGCCATATTGATTGGGCAGTATGCTAGACGCACTAGAAGTGGTGTGCGAAAGTATTGTAATCGTAGTGGTACAATTACTAGGCTTAGTACAATTTTGTAAGCTTGGCCGGGGTAGGAATAGCTACACGTACCACATCACTGAGGTATGGTTAGGGGGTGGAGAGGAAAGGCCAAAGGGCTGGGTTATAGGGTATAGGGATTGTATTACATTTGTCAGGACTGGTGTCAGCCAACCTACTCAGAACAAGCCCCTCACCCTTTGTTGGTGAAGAGCTGCACTCTGCATGTGTGTGGTAATCTTCAGCTTTTACATCCTGTTTGCAGGCTATGCAGTGGACCATAACGTCCTTCAGCAGTCAGCTGAGGTGCTGACTTAAGTTCTGCTGGCTTCAACTGTGTGCAGCAGCATGAACACTTCACCTCTACACACGTAGACACTTCACCTCTACAGATGTGGACACACTTCACTTCTACACACGTGGACACTTCACCTCTACACACATGGACACTTCACCTCTACACACGTGGACACTTCACTTCTACACACGTGGACACTTCACTTCTACACACGTGGACACTTCACCTCTACACATGTGGACATACTTCACCTCTACACACGTGGACACACTTCACCTCTACACACGTGGACACACTTCACCTCTACACACGTGGACACTTCACCTCTACACACATGGACACACTTCACTTCTACACACGTGGACACTTCACCTCTACACACGTGGACACACTTCCCTTCTACATACGTGGACACACTTCACCTCTACACACGTGGACACTTCCCTTGTACATACGTGGACACACTTCACCTCTACACACGTGGACAGTCACACTTCACCTCTACACACGTGGACACACTTCACCTCTACACACGTGGACACACTTCACCTCTACACACGTGGACACACTTCACCTCTACACACGTGGACACACTTCACCTCTACACATGTGGCCACACTTCACTTCTACACACGTGGACGCACTTCACCTCTACACACGTCCACATGAACTCCATGAACCATTTCACTGTGCAAGTGGTACATAGAGGTGCCCTGCATGGGAGCTCTAGAGGAGATTGGGCACTGCAGCTGGTCCAAGAGATGTTGGGTTATCAATTGGAACATCTGCCTGTGGTTTTGCAATTCCTATAATCAGGTGATAATTGTAGCATTACAGCTACATGTGAGCAATTGTACATGTGGAGCCGCCTCTTGAATGTGGATCTGATTTTTAATTTCCTTTCCTCTTTAGAAGGCAGATCTATAGATATGCATGCATGTACATTTCTACAATACCTTGCATCCTTTATCTGCATGTGCTGTCTACTGAAAGATAATAGTGGGCCTCTTGCATACAAGAAGGTGATCTTGAATTTGTTTGATGAAGGGTGGGGTGCATGGTACATTATTACGTATGCACATGTAGTACTGAATACAGAAAAGAGCTGTGCTGCAAATTCAGAGCATGGGTAAAATACCGTTTTCATTTACCCTGTTAGGCTTTTATACTGAAATACGTATAGGCCTCTTCTCTGTGGTGATGCATACTGACCTTAATATAGGAAACGTAATAAACCGATTGCGTATGTGGACTATTAGTAACTACATGCATAGAGTTAGCGAGGGAAGTATTTCTCGTATGTTGGACTTAAAATGAGCACAATATGGCTCGCTAAAGATATATACAATATACTATAGCTATCTCTGCTTGCACGTATATTTCCTTGCGATTTACGTCTATATTGTTAAACCAAATGCCTATACCGGTAACGTAGTCGCAAACAGCCATGCCCTGAGGCATATAAAGGTCAAATCCCGTCATTGGCCCCACGGGTAGGGATCGGAGGGTCTGCGCAGCCGCATGCGGTGTGGGTCTGGGTCTGGGTATGTAGCCACACCCTCACGTAAGGATTGGAATTAAAAAATATCATAAACAATACGCGAGTATGTACTCGCGAGGCAACTATAACTTCCTGCGAGTAGTAAATGCCCGCGAGTGTGCGAGTGCGAGTGACCCATTTACTGTTGCGAGTACTTTCGAGGGCACGCGAGTGTTCTCTCGCGAGGAGTGCATTTTGGCATGCGAGCGTCTCGCGTGTGTCGCGCGAGCGTCTCGCGAGGTTTGTTACCTTTCTCGTGAGCGGTACTGTATATAGGAATAATCATTAATATTGTATCTCCACTGAATCCCTTGTTCCCTTTCTTTTTACACCACCATTGCCTTCAAATCCTATATATCACTAACTTTCTCAGAGAGAATGTTTTTTATATCTTGTTTCATTCTTTTTTTTTTTAATAAGTGACTACTAGTATATAGGTATACATGTAGTACAATGTAGAAGTAACTGAATACGATTGTACGATAAAATCCAACCGTTGTAATTCCCACGTTTATTGCCTAGCAACACAATGTTTACAGTTATGTTACATTTGCAGCTGTTCAGTCCATTAGTTCGAAACTCGCGCGCCAAGCTTTCCTTCTTAGAAGCTCGTTTCTCGTCTGAGTTCAGTTCATAACGTCGCTTAATTCTTAGAAGATCGCACCGCAACAGAATTCTTGCCACCTCTTAGAAACTCGGTTCGACTCCAGATCGCACCGGCCGAACTCGAGTTTCTATATACTAGTAGTCACTTATTAAAAAAAAAATGAATGAAACAAGATATAAAAAACATTCTCTTAGAGAAAGTTAGTGATATATAGGATTTGAAGGCAATGGTGGTGTAAAAAGAAAGGGAACAAGGGATTCAGTGGAGATACAATGATTATTTCTATATATAGCACTGTGTAGAACATCATTACAATTACGTTGCTAAATATAAGAATAATCATTGTATCTCCACTGAATCCCTTGTTCCCTTTCTTTTTACACCACCATTGCCTTCAAATCAAATATATCACTAACTTTCTCGGAGAGAATGTTTTTTATATCTTGTAGATATTATTTTGATATGCGCACCGTTTTTCGAAATATTACATTGAATTTGAAATGTGCGTTGGCCAGCAAAATTTATGGTCCTCCTTCCGTCCCTATTGGCGCCGCCCCCCTCCCTCTTCCAGAAATGCTGCATATAAATAAATAAAAGTATTGCTTATGGAAAAATACCTGTTCCGAGGAGATCTAAAAGTAGTCATCATTCATTAAAATTCTACTGTTGTAACCGTTTTCTTACATTGTACACGTATAAACAATATAGTTACTACTTTAGTCTATAAAAGACCTCCTGCATGGCTGCCGTTTTTTGAGTAGTTTTCAGCGTCTTTTCAACGTAAAAAGCACTGGCTTCTGGGGCTTCGCCCCAGACCCCGATGGAGGAGCTTACAGCGCTCCCCCATACCCCCTAGCTGGGCGGGAGGGGTTCCCCCCTCATTCACCCTCCCCGGGGCGGCACCGCCCCTCGGCGCCCCTCTTCTTCATCCTGGCCACCCCCCTTCCAAAAAAGCTGAGGACACCCTGATGTGTGTGGTAATTTTACATCCCATAACCGACGAAGCCTCTGTCACAACAGTACTCACAGAGGCAGACATCCCAGGTGCATTTCTCGAGGAGCCATTAGAGATCCGTAGTACGGCAGCGCTCCGAAGGTCGCTAGATAAAGAAAGCAAAGCCTAATAAATAGATCAGTGTTGCCAAGACATTTATTTATTAACAAGATGTACAAATTTGATTTTAAAAGGATTTGTAGGCAGTAATTGAGTAAAAAGTAAGGAAATAAGGAATTACGGATATTATGCATATCAAATTTATACATATTACGTATACTGACATACCTACATTTAGCTCATAATTATAGGCCGGTAGAATTGCTAAATAATGTAGGTATGTAATATTTATAAATTAATGAGTGCATAATAATATCCGTAATTCCTTGTTTCCTTACTTTTTACTCAATTGCTGTCTACTTACAAATTCTACATCACCAATTTTAATTCGATTAAATTTTAATATCTTGTTTTACCGGGCTCATTTATTAATAAATAAATGTCTTGGCAACACTGATCTATTTATTAGGCTTTGCTTTCTTTATCTAGCGACCTTCGGAGCGCTGCCGTACTACGGATCTCTAATGGCTCCTCGAGAAATGCACCTGGGATGTCTGCCTCTGTGAGTACTGTTGTGACAGAGGCTTCGTCGGTTATGGGATGTAAAATTACCACACACATCAGGGTGTCCTCAGCTTTTTTGGAAGGGGGGTGGCCAGGATGAAGAAGAGGGGCGCCGAGGGGCGGTGCCGCCCCGGGGAGGGTGAATGAGGGGGGAACCCCTCCCGCCCAGCTAGGGGGTATGGGGGAGCGCTGTAAGCTCCTCCATCGGGGTCTGGGGCGAAGCCCCAGAAGCCAGTGCTTTTTACGTTGAAAAGACGCTGAAAACTACTCAAAAAACGGCAGCCATGCAGGAGGTCTTTTATAGACTAAAGTAGTAACTATATTGTTTATACGTGTACAATGTAAGAAAACGGTTACAACAGTAGAATTTTAATGAATGATGACTACTTTTAGATCTCCTCGGAACAGGTATTTTTCCATAAGCAATACTTTTATTTATTTATATGCAGCATTTCTGGAAGAGGGAGGGGGGCGGCGCCAATAGGGACGGAAGGAGGACCATAAATTTTGCTGGCCAACGCACATTTCAAATTCAATGTAATATTTCGAAAAACGGTGCGCATATCAAAATAATATCTACAAGATATAAAAAACATTCTCTCCGAGAAAGTTAGTGATATATTTGATTTGAAGGCAATGGTGGTGTAAAAAGAAAGGGAACAAGGGATTCAGTGGAGATACAATGATTATTCTTATATTTAGCAACGTAATTGTAATGATGTTCTACACAGTGCTATATATAGAAATAATCATTGTATCTCCACTGAATCCCTTGTTCCCTTTCTTTTTACACCACCATTGCCTTCAAATCCTATATATCACTAACTTTCTCTAAGAGAATGTTTTTTATATCTTGTTTCATTCATTTTTTTTTTAATAAGTGACTACTAGTATATAGAAACTCGAGTTCGGCCGGTGCGATCTGGAGTCGAACCGAGTTTCTAAGAGGTGGCAAGAATTCTGTTGCGGTGCGATCTTCTAAGAATTAAGCGACGTTATGAACTGAACTCAGACGAGAAACGAGCTTCTAAGAAGGAAAGCTTGGCGCGCGAGTTTCGAACTAATGGACTGAACAGCTGCAAATGTAACATAACTGTAAACATTGTGTTGCTAGGCAATAAACGTGGGAATTACAACGGTTGGATTTTATCGTACAATCGTATTCAGTTACTTCTACATTGTACTACATGTATACCTATATACTAGTAGTCACTTATTAAAAAAAAAAAGAATGAAACAAGATATAAAAAACATTCTCTCTGAGAAAGTTAGTGATATATAGGATTTGAAGGCAATGGTGGTGTAAAAAGAAAGGGAACAAGGGATTCAGTGGAGATACAATATTAATGATTATTCCTATATATAGCACTGTGTAGATATAGGAATAATCATTGTATCTCCACTGAATCCCTTGTACCCTTTCTTTTTACACCACCATTGCCTTCAAATCCTATATATCACTAACTTTCTCAGAGAGAATGTTTTTTTATATCTTGTATTACGTAGCGATTACGTACTGATATCTTGGCGCGCGACAAATTACTTATAATGGTTACATGATTTATTTATATATCTGATACCTGAAGATGTATTGTTAGAATTTTCTACGGTTTTTGGTGTAACTGGCGCTCTTTAAAACCTTTCCTATCTCGAGTTATACTCACCCGGCATAAAGACGACGACTATGGACAAATTACGGTCTGGGAACGAGAACTACGACCTTTTTTGTTCTCTTAAAGTAAACGGTCTAGCGACTTGAACAAAGTATGAAAATGATTGTCTTTCCCATTGTGGCTCGATAGCAATAAAGAGCTACACTATCCGTTTCTCAGTTCGTGAGTTATACGCGGGACGCGTTTTTTAAATGATATTCATGATACGGCACAAATCCTATATGAGAGTTACTGCCGTAACTCTCGATAGAATGTTTATGTGAACATCAGATTGGACAGGTCAATCTTTTATGGGTGGAGTGATAAAATAATTCCCACTGCTCTGTTAAAATCAACTTCATACATGATTGTAATGGATATTCATCAGAGGTAATGACGACAAACGTGAGCAACTCATAGATGGCCGCATCCAATTCCTGAGTCGACGCAAAGTTCACAGGTGCAGCTTGCATGGTATAGGAATCGTGCATCCAATTTTGATAAGACGAAATACATTAGGAAAACGCTCTTCATCGCACTCAAGTATAGCAGCACCAAGTGAATCAGGACGATCCTTCTCTAAACAATCTACCCATTTCCTTTTCCATAGTTTCAATTATTGATCAACTATACATGAATCGTGTATAGATCAGTTTCAAAAAAGCTTTATTGTCTCTTGAATATTGCAGTCGCTGCTGACAATTATGGACGGTACCAAGTGTAGAAGGTTAGACATGCACTGTTCTGGAAAGCTCTGTAAATCTAAAATTAAGCTCTGAAATGATACAATCTAGAAAGGGAATGGCTAGTGTGCGACGGTAGTACTTTAGAGGGTTTTCTGCTGGAATAAAAAGACAAATACATGTCACAAGTCCTGACTTCATATGAGAAATACGTAGCAACATATTGCATGTGCTTTATTGTAGTGCATGCAGCCGGCAGAAAGGTGTTAAACATTATGCATACATTGCTGCTACATTGAGCTGACTAGTACACATATCAGGTGCGGTGAGAGATTTTGACTCAGCTGACGTACCAGTGGTCACCAAAGTGCTACACCCTATGCAATTAAACAAGTCGCTGTCAGTTAACGCAGAGACAAGCAAACCTTTTGAGGTCGACTGACACCGCACTACAAGCCGTACGAGCAAAGTAGGTCGTAATGTGCGCTGTGGCCTCTGCACTTCGCAATAATTCGCGCTGCCGCTTTGATTTAGCTCCACTCCATTTTCGTTTTGATGCCATTACGCGCATGCATGTGCGTAGTAACGGGGAAGGGGCAATAGGTTTTTATTGTATGGGGGCGGCGGCAGGGGGGGGGGGGGGGGGGGCGCCATTAGGTCCCAAAGGGAAGGGCCATGCCCCCCATGCCCCCCTCCCCCCTCCCCCCCCCTGGGGACGCCCATGCACATACCCGGTACCCAAAGTTGCTTAGTTTGGGACCCGACTGATGCAAGTCGGGTCCCCAGACTAGTCGATGTGTCGATCGTGCCAACACTCGCATAGACACACCGATGTCATTTCAAAATTCCTTTTAAATACGACGCTCTACTTTGTTTCTCGTATAGGGGAGGAAATTCCTAGAGATAATAAAATATCAATTAACACCGGTTCCGTGAGAATCGAATGTTTTTTTGGGTTATTTTGTCGAACTCAAGTTTTAGAAAATTATTCGGACGACCTTTTTTTAGCCACAAAAGCATAAAAAACATAGTAGTGCAACTCTCCGCATGAGGGTTTGCGCTATTTCTAGCGTCCTATGTACTTTAGGTCGTAACCAGCATTTGTTTTTAGTCAAGCGGTTGTAAGCTTCACAGATAAAAGTACACTTTTTTCTGAAGCCTTTTCTAACATCGAAAACAGTCCAAATATGCTTACCTTTGTAAGATGCGTCGGTTTTGTACACATTTAGACCGTCTAACTGTATGCGAGCGTTGAAATAAACTAGCACTTTTTGTTATGTCGATCTTTGTAGCCGCGTTCCCAGACCGATGTAATATTCCGCGAGTGTGCTGCGTAGTGTCGAACTTTGGCTGCATGGTATATAAGTCTACGCGTGCGCTATTTTCCATTTGCATACAGTCATATATAGTAGCGTTCATACTACACATCAGAACATATATATGTCATCACTGCTGCTAAACAGAAGCTGCTTGCATGTGCTCTGTCTGTTACTCGCGATCGCTGTGGCTTATTTCCCGACTTTTTGATGTAGTGGTGGCTGCAGAGATATACCTCCAGTTCCACTTGGAGATATCCTTATCCATATCCAAATGCTCAAAGCTTATCCTTGCCTTCTTTTGCCTTCCAGAGCTCCCTTCATCACTTTGATGCTTTAGCCTCATGCAGATTTCCTGCCAATGCTTTGATACACACTCATGACAGTGGAAGTTTACTCAATCTGATAGCTTTCTGCAACTGCAGCTCAGCCAGGTAAACATATGGCTTGCTGTCAAATGACTCTGAATATTACTAGCAAAACAGCAAGCCATGGCCATGTGCTTGGCCATGTGTATAGTCATATGACAGCAAGCCACAGCCATGTGCAGTCATATGACAGCAAGCTACAGCCATGCATGTGTAGTCACATGACAGCAAGCCACAGGCATGAGCAGTCATATGACAGCAAGCTACAGTCATGTGCACTCACATGACAGCAAGCCACAGCCATGTGCAGTCATATGACAGCAAGCCACGTACATGTGCAGTCATATCATATGACAGCAAGCTACAGTCATGTGCAGTCATATGACTGCATACCACAGGCATGTGCAGTCATATGAAAGCAAGCCACAGCCATGTCTGACCTTCAAAATTTGTGCCTGAGATTCCATCATTCAATGTATATCTGGGTTATGCCCGTGAGAAAAAAATTTATTTTGCAAAAACTTATAATGCGCATGCGCAAAATAATAGATGTAAGTCTGGGTACGAGTTTATGTACAAAACAGAGCAGTTTGCACGTAAACTATGCTAGCTATGAACATGCTATTTACTAGGCCTCTATTTGATATCTAGGAGAATCCAAAAATACTATCAGATTTTGTTGAAAAGCGATAGGAAAAAAGTGTACCGATCAGCTTTCGAACATCAAAAAATGGGAAAGTGCGTCAGTTTCACCCGATACAAGTATGTTGTTATATATGGCACAAAGCTAAAATTTATACTAAATAGCTCATCGAGAGTTGGCCTATCAGAAAATATGCTTTCTAAAGCATACAGATCTTTTCCGACTGATTTTCAAAAAAAGATGGGTTCGACAAAAAATACATTCGATTCTCACGGAAGCGGTGTTAATGAGTATCTCTTACCACACTGACCGCAGTGCCCTCGGTACAAATCATAAGGCTGAGCAATGAGTGCAAATTTTAATTCATCGTATGATTTATGCATCTCTATATACTATGCTGCTAACATGGCAAATCTACATCTACATTGCATGTGTATGTACACATAGGGCGCAGCTTTCTAAAATAAACTTCATGTTTGTGGAGCACATTGCTTCAAAAACACGCATCTGTTATTTTCTTCATCGATTACTTGTCCAGTAGGGCACTCGCATCCAGGTTTAATCGGTAGAGGGCAGGCGGGAAAAGGGTTCTCACACGTCGCTGGATTGCCAGGGCAGTTGACACCTTGCGGCTTGAACACTTGGCCCGGGATTGGACAGGCTGCGTGTGTTAAGATCAAACATGCATGTTGCATTGAGAGAGTATATAAATGCGAATTAATCAACTTACATGGTACTGGTGGTTGATCAGCGTGTACCGGTATAGGTAGACATTGCTTCAAAAACACGCATCTGTTATTTTCTTCATCGATTACTTGTCCAGTAGGGCACTCGCATCCAGGTTTAATCGGTAGAGGGCAGGCGGGAAAAGGGTTCTCACACGTCGCTGGATTGCCAGGGCAGTTGACACCTTGCGGCTTGAACACTTGGCCCGGGATTGGACAGGCTGCGTGTGTTAAGATCAAACATGCATGTTGCATTGAGAGAGTATATAAATGCGAATTAATCAACTTACATGGTACTGGTGGTTGATCAGCGTGTACCGGTATAGGTAGACATTGCTTCAAAAACACGCATCTGTTATTTTCTTCATCGATTACTTGTCCAGTAGGGCACTCGCATCCAGGTTTAATCGGTAGAGGGCAGGCGGGAAAAGGGTTCTCACACGTCGCTGGATTGCCAGGGCAGTTGACACCTTGCGGCTTGAACACTTGGCCCGGGATTGGACAGGCTGCGTGTGTTAAGATCAAACATGCATGTTGCATTGAGAGAGTATATAAATGCGAATTAATCAACTTACATGGTACTGGTGGTTGATCAGCGTGTACCGGTATAGGTAGACATTGCTTCAAAAACACGCATCTGTTATTTTCTTCATCGATTACTTGTCCAGTAGGGCACTCGCATCCAGGTTTAATCGGTAGAGGGCAGGCGGGAAAAGGGTTCTCACACGTCGCTGGATTGCCAGGGCAGTTGACACCTTGCGGCTTGAACACTTGGCCCGGGATTGGACAGGCTGCGTGTGTTAAGATCAAACATGCATGTTGCATTGAGAGAGTATATAAATGCGAATTAATCAACTTACATGGTACTGGTGGTTGATCAGCGTGCATAAGTGGACATTGCACCAAAAATAAGCATCTTCTATTCTTTACATCTAGTACTTGTCCAGTATAGGGCACTCGCATCCAGGTACGCAATTCAACGTGCACCCGAGGCCGTGGATATGGCCCATACAAGTCGCTGGGTTGCGAGGGCAATCGACGCATTCCTTGAACACTTGGCCCGGGATTGGACAGCGACGCTGAGCTGTGTTATACGTGCACATGTTGCGTTATAAAAGTACATCCGCATCATAAATTTTACTTGCCTCCCTGAGCCTGCGAGAAAATGACGTTGAAGATTCCGAACATGGTGACTAACTTGATCACAGACATTTTGATTGGCTTGCAGCTATAGCAGAGTGATCTAAATGGAGAAGCGTGTTCTTTATATATACAGCACTTATGCATGGTACTCACGTGCATGCATGCATGCATGCAGCACGCGTTCATGTTTGTATAACGTGCAGTGCATCAAAAAGAAAATAAACGGGCTTTAGATACTGACCTGTGCATCGTACTGCATGCATGCATGCATTTACAATATATATAATAATAATTATTGTAATTATAATTATATATAAATTAATTATTATATATATTGGACTTATAATAGTAACATTAGTGTTATACATGCATGTATAGCTGTAGTTTAGTGGTGTTATGTGTATACTTGATGTATCGTATATATATAATTATAATTAATTATTATATAATTAATTATTTATTATAATTATGCATATATATCACGAGGTTCATCCATTGCATAGAAGTATTTCTATAACTTCTATCGCTGCGTGGTCCGCATGACCAATGCATGGTCCTGCAAAGATCCGGCCGGTAGAATAATATACTGGCCAATATGGCCAAATAATTGTTGTGGTACCTCAGTTACAGCGTTTCGCAAGACTGATGCAGATTGTAAAACAATACAATCGCCATATCTGCATGTGGTTTATCTAGTCACACGGAATTTTTACTTGGAAGTGGTGGAATCAAGGGCTTTTGACTGTATGAAGCCGTAGAACAACACTTTTTCAAAAATATGGTATAAACATCTCAACACTTATATGAATATAATGACATTCATTATCGTTTTATATAATCGTTTTGGGCACACGCAAAATGCGAAATTAGATTTGCTCTGTGAGTCAAGGCACGTACCTTGACTAGTGTAGGTTTGTATATCCATCACAGTCTGGCTTTACACTGTCACTAAGGAGGAGCAATGATTAGCTGCTATTAAAACCGGGTTCAAAGTTGTATGACCTATCACATACAGCCATGAAGATTTACAACAAGAAAGCGGGATGATTAGTGGACATTCCATCATGCATAAAGTATTTTATACCAACAGGGTAAATATTCAGTATAATATATAATTATAATTATAATATATATATATATATATATAATTATATATATATATATAAAGGCATAGCTTGGGGATTTGGGGCATTTTGGCTGTATATAATATATCTGCCTTTTTTCAGTGTATGGATGCTATAGTGCGCGTCTAATTATGTCTTCAATCCATAAACGTCTTATCTTATTATGAAGCTATTTTTTAAAAAGATTTTGCGACCCGCAGAGTGAGTGTGATAAATGTATAATCATGATTTCTAGGCCGAGCATTCGTTACAGTTCTATATCGCATTAGGATCGCACATATGCATGCGTCATACCTCTTGATATAGGTCACCTTGCATGGAAACGTTTATTTGTCGGGGTTTTCATAGGAATCATTTCAGCGCAACCTAATACATATATGGTACACTTTATATACTGATCATGAGCATATAAGAATTCCTTGGAAAATCTACACACAAATTAGTGTAGCATCTGCCGCCGCAGCACTGAAATAGTATATTTCCCTTATGTTTCCAAAGCTATCCAAGCCACGACATAAATTTTCAGATACATCATACTATATACGTGTACATGTACACCAGAAAAATGAATGTACATGTACATGTAGGCGCAGCTTGCCAGAACGGGTTGGGTAAGTGCATTTTGAAGTTGTATATATGTACACAGTAAAGAACAGGTCGAATCACGTCAGTTTTGATTTCAGCTGGACAGAATTTTAAAATCCTCTGTAAAATCACTGTGACATCATAGGACATTAAAATTTAATCGCGTAACTTAACGATATCGATAATTCCAGAGTGATTTCGATAACACAAAGTGGATTGTGTTGTAATTTTGCCACTATACATGCAAGTATGGGAAAAAGAGATTCGTGTTTACGATGTTATCTCCTAGCTTATAATTAACTGTGAACTCTTTCGCGACAATATAAATATTTCAGGAAATAATATGGTATCTACTACTCCTACGAAAAAGCGTTTGCGGTTACACGCGCGTACGAGCCATTTTTATTTAGTTATAGGGGCGGATAATTTACTGTGTTATGCAAGTGTATAACAATGCATGTTATGCATTGTATGTATTTGTAATACTGATATATATAGTACGTACTGAGTAGTGTATGCATCGCCAAACACTACAGTTGCATGCACCTGCTATAGGAAACTTAATTGAATCAAAGTATGGAGATGACTAAGAATGGCCCACAGCATCTATCTCCGTCTATCCTACCTGGCTACCATCTATCCGGCTCTGCATATCCCATGCGCGTTTGTATTGCGATAAAAATATCGCGATATACATGTGTATAAAAAGAAATACCGCAACAGCCCTGATCAGGCTTCCTTCTGAAGACGAGTGGTGATGTTGCCCTTCGTACATTTAACTTGGCTTTTCTATATTTATCGTTGCACTGACTTCGTTTCCATCTAGCATTCTTTTCCATGCCTAAACACGATAATGACGAGTTTTTTTTTTTTACATCATGTCACTCCAGCGAACATTCGGTGCAGTATCTGGTCTTTCTGATCGATCGAGTAATGATCGATTTTTAGACCCGAAAGCATGACCTTCGATTCATATCTGCATGGATCAGGAAACACGCTCCACCATTGGACGCGCCACTTGCCCCCAATAGCAACGGTTGCTATACAGGGAAAATGGTCACAGCCGTGCAACGTGCAACACCTCTATTGAATTAACTATGAAGTTATAGTTATCATTATTATGTACAAGTTAAGAGTGAGTGTTTAACCGTATATCTGTTGTTCATTGGCACCGAGCATTACTAGACGCTATAACACACTTGAAAGGTTGCCTTCAGTAGAAACATTAATCTGTGTTTGGGTTTTCATAAGAATCAGTCCAACACACTGAACTAATTGACCTCATTCATAGAAATTGGTATAGCTTATAGGAAGAATTCTTAGGAAAAACTGCATCACAACACTTCAGTGCCCCTCACCGGCGCTGAAATTGGATATAAAAATATTACTATACATTCATGTACATGTACAGGTAGTACGGGTGAAAAATCACTGGCTAATTAATCCATCCCAATCCCATATGGATGGAACCAAACCAAACTGTTAAAGGTTGTTGCTTCTACACACATGGAAAATTATATTGTTAGATTGTATTTACATGTACAATTGAATTGGATACAGACATGCCCTTCAGTATGGAATTGTTTTACATGTAGCCTACAACACTTACCTTTGTATCGTGCAACTATGGTAATGCGAACTGCTATCTTGACTGTTTTTAATTGCTTGGAAAGGTGCTTCAGCTTAAATGGGATTCAATTTACCACAGCAATCTCCACACTTTAGCACTTTTCCATTCTTTTAATAGACCAGCCTTCTTCATGGAGTTTTGGATCTAATAAAGACAATGCACAAGTAGGCTTTAATTTGAAAAGAATTTCCACTCACTGTTAATGTGTTTGATTACTATTTAGGAATGAGGCACATAGTAGGTACATACATGTGTATGCGAGTATCAGGGATAAGGTCCAGGTACTGTTGGAGAGGGTTTCCAGGCCAATCTTCAGGATAAAGTATAAGGTAAGACCAGTATCATAATATTCTAAGCAGTTCATTTACTTTCAGACATGATCCTTCAACTCCGGATTTTAAGCCGCCAGCTGTCCCTTCTCATGGGTATGAAGTTGATCATATTCATGGAAAGACCACCACCATATGTTGAAGGTGTGTTCAGACCATGTTCATCCCCATAAATCCTGATGTACGGAGACATGTTCTTTATACACCTTCTGTGCTGCCAAAAATGCAACATATAAATTGCATACCTTGGAACACATGTCATACTGTACAGCCATGGACCTTTGAATGAGCCAGTGCCCAGAATGCCTTTTCAGGTCTGATTCTGCATCAGAATTAGTTACATAAACTTCAGACAATTGCTCCTACTAGTATTCAATAAGAAGTTGGTGACATCTCCTTCTTACCCTCTTATTCACCCCTCCCTTATCTCCTCTTGTCCACTGCAGTTCTTCTGATACCGATCAAGGAACAGGGACTGGCTCTGGTGGTCTTGAAACTGGTCATGGAGGACTGGGGACCTGTGATGGCTCCTTGGGGACTATAACCCCATTAGCAAGGTGCACAACAGAAGATAGGCACTTTGCATATGTGCTGCTGGGGCACCTTAGAATAAGGTACTATAGAGCCAAGGTAGGTGAGGAAAGGAAGGAGAGAGAGAGAGAGAGGAGAGAGAGAGAGAGAGAGAGAGAGAGAGAGAGAGAGAGAGAGAGAGAGAGAGAGAGAGAGAGAGAGAGAGAGAGAGAGAGGAGAGAGAGAGAGAGAGAGAGAGAGAGAGAGAGAGAGAGAGAGAGAGAGAGAGAGAGAGAGAGAGAGAGAGAGAGAGAGAGAGAGAGAGAGAGAGAGAGAGAGAGAGAGAGAGAGAGAGAGAGAGAGAGAGAGAGAGAGAGAGAGAGAGTAGGTTGGAGAGAGAGAGTAGGTGGAGAGGGTGAGAGGAAGAAAGAGAGATATGTAATTGTCACCAATATCACAAGCACTGTTCCCATTGAATACTCAGATATTGAGGTGATAAAAGTAAGTAAGTTTTTCTCTGTTTAAGTAGAGATATACGTGTACTGAAATTTGTACTGTCTGTGGAGGAGTTGGCCAAGCTAGTACACACAAAATAACTTAAAGGTAGCAGGCAGCACACACACACACACATGTTATATATGGACATGCATCCAGCAATGTGAAGAGCTATTGGGAAGGAGGGTGGATAGCTAGTGTTGAAAGTCTTGAAACTGAAATTGGCACCATGCAGTGGATCAAAGAAAGGGAGTCATAACTTTGACACAGGACATCTTTTAGCAGGGCTTCTAGAGTTAGTTAGCCATTAGTCCCGGGCTATTTCAATCTCTTCCCCAAACCACCACCATTTTACTTCCTTGTATCCAGGCCTGAGTAGTTGCACCTCCACACCAGTAGGGTGCTGTGTGGTGTCTTGTGGGAGGAGACACATATAGGTATGACTGTGGTTGGTAGCCTGACTGCTGCCATGTACTGCTTGAGAGTATACAGTGCTCTGTGGATGTTGTGAAGTCCAAGTCCTTATTTTTCCTCAAGGCAGCTGACTCACGGAGGAGATTCAGCTAGGGCCTCGATTTGCACATTCATGTACTTCATGTTCTGCTGCTCTTTTCGTATCCCTCGAGGCTTTCACAGTTCAACTTGCTGAAGTACTTCACGGACATTCAAGTTCGCTGAAGCTGTCTCAGCTTGATCATAGAATGAAGGCCTTACGATACCGTAAGGTCTTCAATATTAGAATGTCGTCAAGCCACTGATGTCATCTCTTGAACGCCTGCTATCAATTCACAAACCAACATGTATCAGAATCTATGTCATTTTTATCCTGTAGTGTGTTCAGTTATCACATTCCAATATTTCGTAACACGGTCACCAGTGGTGTAGCCAGCATTGTTTTCACGTTACCCAGAACCCCCTCCCTCCCCCCCCTTCGCCGATAATATATAGTATACCGAATATTCTGTTAGCATCATGTTATTAGACATACATACTTCCCTAACTAACCCTTGCCATTCAGCATGCCTCGATCAAACCTTATGAAACAACAAAAATTACACTGACAACTCTTCACCATCTATTCCAGTCTGCTAGAAGCACCCCTCCCTTCCAGTCAGGTAGAGAGACCGCTCTCTTCCAGTCAGGTAGAGAGACCCCTCTATTCCAGTCAGGTAGTAAGATCCCGCTTTTCCAGTCAGGTAGAGAGACCCCTCTCTTTCAGTCAAGTAGTGAGACCCCTCTCTCCCAGTCAACTAGAGAGACCCCTATCTTCCAGTCAGCTACAGAGACCACCATCTCTGAGTGAGACAGAGAGATCATTCTCTTCCAATCAGGTAGAGAGACCATCCTCTCCAAGTGTAATGGAGAGACCCCTCGCTTCCAGTCAGGTAGAGAGACCCTTCTCGTCCAGACAGATAGACATAACCCTCTCTGAGTGAGACAGAAAGTGCATTCTCTTTCTGTCCGATAGAGAGACCCCTCTCTCTGTGTCAGGCAGAGATCACCTTTCAGTTCAAATCAGGTAGAGAGACCCCACTCTTCCAGTCAGTTACAGAGACCCTTGTCTTTCGGTCGGGTAGAGAGACCCCTCTCTTCAAGTCAGGTAGAGTGACTCTTATCTCCAAGTGAGATGGAGAGACCATCCCTTCCAGTCAGGTAGAGAGATCGACCTGTCTGTACCAGCGCAGCAGATAGACTCCTCTGTATGAGTGACACAGACAAATCCATCTCTTCTAGTAAGGTAGAGAGACCCCTCCCTTCAAGTCGGGTAGAGAGATCCCTCTCTTCCAGTCATGTAGAGAGACCTCTCTCTACCAATTAAGAAAGGGAGACCACTCTTTTCCAGTCAGGTATAGAGACCCCTGTCTCTGAGTTACACAGAGAGACCCTTCTCTTCCAGTAAGGTAGAGAGACCTTGCTCTTCCAGTCAAGTAGAGAGATCCCTCACTTCCAGTCGGGTAGAGAGACCTTCTCTCCAAGTGAGATGGAGAGACCCCTCTCTTCCAGTCATGTAGAGAGATCCCTCTCTTCCAATCAGGTGCTGTCTCTGAGTTAGACACAGAGACCCTTCTCTTCCAGTCAGGTAGTGAGACCCTCCCATCCAGTCTAGAGAGACCCCTCTCTGAGTGAGACAGAAAAAGCATTCTCTTTCTGTCCAATAGAGAGACCCCTCGCTTCCAGTCAAGTAGAGAGACTCCTCTCTGAGTGAGACAGAAAATGCATTCTCTTTCTGTCAAATAGAGAGACCCCTCTCTGTGTGTCAGGCAGAGATTATCCTTCAGTTCCAGTCAGGTAGAGACCCCTCACTTCACTTTTCAAGTCAGGTAGAGAGACCCCTCTCTGAGTGAGACAGAAAAAGCATTCTTTTTCTGTCAAATAGAGAGACCCCTCTCTTCCAGTCAACTAGAGAGACTCCTCTCTGAGTGAGACAGAAAATACCTTTCATTTCTGTCAAATAGAGTGACTCCTCTCTGTGTGTCAGGCAAAGATCATACTTCAGTTCCAGTCAGATAGAGAGACCCCTCTCTTCCAGTCATGTAGTGAGACCCCTCTCTTTCAGTCAGGTGCAGAGACCCCTGTCTCTGAGTTAGACACAGAGACCCTTCTCTTCCAGTCAGGTAGAGAGACCCCTCCCTTCCAGTCATGTAGAGAGACCCCTATCTGAGTGAGACAGAAAAAGCATTACATTTCTGTCTAATAGAGACTCCTCTCTGTGTGTCAGGCAGAGATCATCATTGGCTACAACACAGGTGCTATCTGCTATGTATGAGTTGATATGTCATATTTGTCTTGATGTGCTAAGACAACCAATTCAACTCCCATGTGACAGGCTTGTATGTGCCACATGCCTAATTGAGTGGATCCATTTGAATGCTACGTACGGCCCCTGCTGTCACTCCACAACACCACTGACCAGCAAAAATCTCAAACCAGCTGCACGAATCATTCAGCTGCTCCAGTATGATGTTATGGTGTTATGACTCACATCGTTGTACTGAATCTGTAACCAGACAAGAGATGCAACTTGTCAGCAAGGTAGTGCACAAGATGCTTGATGCTTCCAAGGAGAACATCATTCAGATAAATACTGGTGGAACAGTAAGTAAATAAAATTGATAAATGTATGAATGATTTATATACTTACCCCTACTCACAGCCTCTGAAACTGGCTCACATTACATCTCCCAAATCACCCCCTGATCAGCTCAGCCAACGTACCCACAAAAGACGTATTCATGAGGTCCAAAACATATGAAGCATCATAGGGGTCAATTCCAAGGGTTCTGAACTCATACTTGGGGATGAGATCAGGGTACTGAGTGTTGAAAAGAAACAGGAATTACTTCACAGTGCTGGGGTCCAAATGGAAATGCTACCAATGCAAGGGCTTGCAATAAAATCCATGCTAGCCATCCCATGGTACAGACTGAGAATCCTCCGTAGGTACATTGGGTACATTGGGGTACATAGGATCCTTCATGTATGTGTATGAAAAAATTTATGCACTTATACAGATGGTTAAAACAGGCTGGAGTGTACATTGGCAGCGAAGGAAAGCAGCGTGCTCTTGCGCATGAGTTTATAGGTGACAACCTCATGGTGGAGTTGGCCCCCTTCTCTTTCAAACTGCCTGATGGGGGCGAAGAACTACGTGGTGCAGCATATGGCTACACGCCCAGCCTAATCCAGAAGATCAAGCAACTTCTGGAAAAGAATGAAAGGTCAGTACACGTGACAAATAAAATGTGAGTTGTTCAATTGCGTGACTTCCTTTCAGGGAGGATACACTTGTGTGGCATGATGGAATCATACCAAAAGATGAAGTGTGGATTAAGCTTGGTGGTGACAAAGGGGGTGGCATGTTCAAGATGAACTTTCAAATTGTGAACACTCAATCACCCAACTCTGTTCATAATACGTGTGTGTTTTCCTGCTTCGAGGCAGATGACACAGCGACAAACCTACATGTGGCACTTGACCGGTTTAGAACAGAGGTGACTCAAATGTGCGTCATGAAATGGAAGTAAGTTGCAATTGGCCCAGAAATTTTGAACAAGCATGATATAGTTTATGTCTATATGATACTGTAAACAAAGGATGTACACCTGTACTCCCTAAAAGTGTTTCTCAGCGGTGACCTTGAGTTTCTCAGTCAAATATATGGACTATCAGGTGAATCAGGTATACATTCAGTGCTTAACCATTCACAATCACTGAGCAGCTCGACATTTCTTAAATGCAGGGAAACAGCCATGTTTATTATGTCATATCACTCTTGATGAGCTACGAAATCTCTCTACACGAAAAGGTCCATGCACTCCTCGCACTCTAGACACAATTCTGCTTGACCACCAAAACTTTATGGATGATGGAGGGGATATTAAGTGTGCAAAGGAGTACAATAACTGCATACAAGATCCCTTTTTAAACATTCCTTTGTCTCAGGTAAATGTATAATTATAATATAAAATCCGATTATGAATTTACATATATATATATATACATGTAGGTTTGCTTACCTGGTCTGCATACATGTATAACACAAGGGATCTTTCAGAAACTCTTTTCCCTTTTTGAAGAATCCTGCCATATACACTTGATCTGATGCTTGCGATGTACTGGCAATCCTCTCCAATCAGCAAATCTCAATATGATGTGTACTCTGGGGCACTGAGAGATAAATAACGCTAACATTGAACTGGAGCAGCTGCACCAAGAGGAGGCCACGTTGCAACAGCTAGCAACATACAGTGCACTAGTTGCTGGCAGCTGCACGCCGATCACTGCAGGACTCCTGGAACTTTCTGCGAAATGTCATGAGGAGGTTAAAAGACAGGTATATACACTATTTTAGGCACTATTGATTTACCATTCAAATTCTGAGTTCCTACCCCTTAGAAACCCAGAATCAAAGGTTTACAAGAAACCATTGATAAGTCCTTTAATCTAGATGATGGACCTTGTATCAAGAGCCTTCAATCCTGTATAAATTCACTTGGTGTGTGCCGTCAGCGTTATTATGGTGGAATTTTTGTGGGGAATCATGTACACATGATTCTCAAGGTATTTTTTACACTATATGCAAATGTCTATTGACTAAATTGCATTGCACATATAGCCTGCCAATGTGGAAGCTCTTTGCAGTTGTGTATTAACGGCTACTGAGCACATACCTGAGTTAAAAGCAGAAGTGAATGTCATTTATATGAAATTCAGCACCATCCTGTTGAAATTCTCTGAATACCATTCTCTGTATGACAGTAAAGTACACAACACAAGTACTATACAAACCTTGGTATGTGCATACCTGTTTATGTAATGCAATGCTTTTGAGCTATTCCTTTCACTCCTAATAGGTGAGGCCATCAAGAGCTTCTTTTGTCTCTTTGACAAATATTTCACTGGAATAGGCAGGACACTCAAGATGCATATCCTCGAAGACCACATGTTGGAATGGGTATCAACACACCTAGCTGGCTGTGGCCTAATGGGGGAACAAGGCGCTGAATCTATACACGCAAAATTCAATTCGTTAAAGCGTACCTACTCTGGAATCAGAAATCCTATTGCTAGGCTTAAAAGCATTATGCAAGACCATTACCTTAGCATTTCGCCATACATGTCAGCTGCAGTACCAACACCTGAAAAAAGAAGAAAGAAGAGTACATAACTCTCTAGCACTATTCAACGTCATCGTTATCGTATCCACCTCGCGTACGTACATAATCATTTTATAATAGACACCTCAAAATGGCGCCGTATTCAATCGACGAAATTGGACAAACAAAGTAGCGTAGTCATGTATAGACGACTGAAAACACAAGATCTAACCCTTTACTACGTTCGAGGCGTTTCTTGTCCAAAAATATAAGAGCAATTCTTAGAAAACATAAGCACTGTTGACCATACCCGTTTAGACCCAGTGTCTTTTTGGCAGTGTGGCACGTGTTCGCCAAGGTATCATTGCTAGAAACTAGTGTTGTCGAGTAGCAAAATCCTTACTGCACGTGTAGGTTGCCCTTTGGGTAAAAAAAACCCACGACATCTTCTCGTACATAAACCTCTTTCCACCTACTGTCGTTGCTATGGAAGTAATGAGCCATGTTGCTAGGTACTTAAAATTCATAGTGGGCGCGGACCTGTTGTCCAAATTTCAATGCAATGAAACAGCCGTGACAAGCAGGCTAAACCATAGATTATTTAAACAAAATAATCTATGGCTAAACGAACACGATAAGGAAAACAACCCACGCCACTATATACGTCAAAAGTGTCCATGGCGATCGACATCATAGTGTCCCTCTTAGCAGTCGAGACCTACGGTATTTGAGTAGTGACTGGGGAGTCATATATGCCTAGGCGTGAATGACTGGGGAGTCAAATTAAATATGCCTAGGCGCGAATGACAAAATTTAGGGGATCGAAGTCATTGGCGACTATGTACCATTTGAGTTGGAAAGGACATCTTAATATACTGAATAGGAATTCTTTCTGCAGCACAGCATAGTCGATCGCGAGTTCCTTACTTTTGTATCAGGCTAGAAGCTGGCAGTAACCATATCGGGCTCTCCTTCGCACTTTCGTATCGGGTTCGAAACGCTCTCTGCCTCCCCCCCCCCCCCCCCCCCCCCCCCCCCCCCTCCCCATTGTCCGGTTATTAACAACCTATTACTATAGTTAAGTTATATCTTCAGCTAAATTAACTTACTGTGCATATATTTATTCACCATTTTGTTCAATTAATATCAATATTAGTTGAATAATTCTGGCAGATGACGTACGCAATGACATTTTGATGAATAAATTATATGCGGTAGAAATTAATTTTTTGTCTTGATTTTAGTTCAAGAATGGTTAATGGAATAATTTTTTGAAGTACATATGTCATGATCAGGCCGATTTATAGGACATTTTACAAGCGTTTAAAATTCAATTTGAAATAAAAAGCAAGATGACCGTCTCTGTATGGGCCATTTCTGAATATGCATCTGTATTGTTTTAGGTTGTGGTGGAAGGTATTTTAGCACAAACGAAGGACGTATCTGTCATATGGGTGAAATATGATATCAAGTGCAGTATGGTACATTTTTCTACATGGATGCATTTGTGTTGATGCTGTATACTGATATGACTTCACAGATTGCTGAAATCCAATACAACAGCCATATGAAACTCGTGCAACCAAATATGCAAAGCAACTGTGAGAGATTCACAAAGAGGTATATATAAAGACAGTCAATGAATGATACTTGTGCATGTAAATGTACATGTGTGTGTTTTTTTAAAATGAACTGTATAACTTGGCTAAGATAATCTTGGGGCAAGGATGTAAGCTATATCTTGGGGCAAGGATGTAAGCTATATCTTGGGGCAAGGATGTAAGCTATATCTTGGGGCAAGGAGGAAAGATCATGGCCAAGATCTTGGGGCAAGGAGGAAAGATCATGGCCAAGATCTTGGGGCAAGGAGGAAAGATCATGGCCAAGGATCTTGGGGCAAGGAAGGCAAGATCTTGGGGCAAGGAAGGCAAGATCTTGGGGCAAGGAAGGCAAGATCTTGGGGCAAGGAAGGCAAGATCTTGGGGCAAGGAAGGCAAGATCTTGGGGGCATGGAAGGCAAGATCTTGGGGCAAGATCTTGAGCAAGATAGCAAGATTATGGCCATGATCTTGGTCCAAGATCTTGGCCAAGAGGGCAAGGAATTGGCCGCAATAACCTTGGGTGTCTTGACCTTGGCCAGGATCTTGACCAGGACTCTTGGCCAAGAATTTTTTGCTGGGTTACCTATGCGCGTGTACGTACGTACTCTAGCGTCTTTGATGAAGCACGTTCTGGACCACGCGGCTGCATGCACTAGTGTAGCTGCAGCGCTGTACTAAGCTGCCTTGTTGCTTAAGTTCACCTCCCGCCTTTGTGCGCAGGTAGGCCTATTTGAAATGACGTTCGAATTGAAATGGTGCACACCTAGTACGGTTTGTTATTAAAACCAGTACAGCTAACTGCTGTTAAACGAATGGCGCGATTTGCGTTCAATGAAGATTCTCTGTTATTTTTTAAAAATTGAACAACTCAGTGAAGCACAGACTCGTTAGCCACGGCTTGGGGATTTTTGATAACACTGGATTTTACAATATTTTCCCATGCATCTGATGGGTCACATTTGCGCAGGCGAATGAAAAGTGCGCGCAATGATGTTGAAGAGAAGCATAGTTTAGGAGGGTGGGGCTGTGTTGTGCACAGCGGCAATGTATCACGTGAATGTGATAATATTCAATTATGTTCACGTGAGACCTCTCGTACGCAGACCTAATACATTCATGTTCCACTTGCGTTCAATAATTCCGCGCATGCGTAAGCGTTGCCAAACTTGGACAGTTTGTAACTTTGTTTCCAATCGAGGAATAAATATAAAAGTTAGTTCCACAATTAGAGTATGGCTTCCTCTACAGGTCTGATAATTCAAAGTTAGCTGTTAACAATGGCAACTAACAGAAACTAATCAAACGTTTGGCTTCGTTAGTCACCACGCAAGATGGTAAGCTGTTCATTGGCCCGAATATTGGATGCTTCTTTGCATAGATTCACCGTGATATTAGTGATTAATTTGCAATAGCTTGACTTTCAGCAGGGGTTTCCCCACAAAAACCACATATAAGATAGATCACGTGATAAGTAATTTTAATAGTTATAAAATTAATTTTTATACACTTCCTGGGTGGTATTGAATGTTGATCAAGGCATTGGCATGTTCTTAATAAACCGATATATAACTTTTAATAACTACAGATTAATAACTTAAGCTAATGATTGGCATGATTTTTGGTTTAAACAGAATAATTTTATCATGTTCAGTTCTGGAGTTATGCCAATTCAAAGATTTTGCGCAACTTTTGGATCACCCTGTAGTAGCGCTATGGTCTGGGGAATGTGTCTTATAGCTTTACCCACTGTGTGGGGGAAACTGAGGAGGTTTTTGAATTAGGGTAGAGCATGGTGACCTTGGGTAGGGCATGGGTACCCTGGTGACTTTGGATACATGTTATTCTATACAACCAGTCATGATCCTCATGGTAAATATGCTCCATATGAAGAGTTTGGTATGATTTACTGATCCTGTCAGACTGTTTACTAAACACACAGATTGTAGCCAGCATGACTGATGTTGGAATAGGCAGGTTTGCATACCTTTCCCTTGACAAGTGTCTGTTGAGGAGCTGACAAGGTATTGTACTTCAGCAATGGTAGGCTGGTGGGTGGGGCAGTGATGGTGATGGTGGGTAGAATAGTGATGGTGAGTAGGGCAATGATTGTGCTGGTAGGTGAACAGTGATGGTGCTGGTGGGTGGAGAAGTGATGGTTAGTTGTGTTACACACATCCAGAGATATCGGGAGCATGCTTTCCTTTGCACTGATGAAAGCAAGAGAACAGTTTCTGTACCATCTGTTGATGCTGACTGTTAGGGACACTACAGGCTTTCTTGATATCAGTAGGTGGTATGTTATGAACTTCACTTTCTTCCCTATCCTCCCCTCAGCTCCTCCATTCCTCCCTCCCCTTTCTACTCCCACGTCACCACTTCCGTCTTTCTTTCCCCTGTTCTTCCAGAGATGATGTACCATGCATGCCATAGTGGTGGGAGAAGGCACTGAAACATTTAGGTCTGATCGAGTACCTCTACCCTACTGGTGATCATTGCTGGAGAGTACCTGGGTAGTGAGAGGCACGAGATGATATTACAGTATGTGTATAGTATGTCAATCAAACGTTAATGTTGTGTAAATCACACTTTACTTATGGTGATTAAAAGTTGTTCTGTGCATTCCATGCATGCATGGGTTGTGCACAGATATATATTAAACCTCCTAGCCAGTTTGTACTTGCTGTTCTGGTCCATGTGAGCAGGTGTATAGGTCTGGGGACCTGCAGTGGGTACTCCCTTCAGTTCTCTTTATCTTTGTCAGATGTGAGTATGACTGCCAGGAATGAGCGAGATGGAGGAACAGAAAGGTTCCTTCTGGCACATTATAGTATGTCAATCAAACGTTAATGTTGTGTAAATCACACTTTACTTATGGTGATTAAAAGTTGTTCTGTGCATTCCATGCATGCATGGGTTGTGCACAGATATATATTAAACCTCCTAGCCAGTTTGTACTTGCTGTTCTGGTCCATGTGAGTAGGTGTATAGGTCTGGGGACCTGAAGTGGGTACTCCCTTCAGTTCTCTTTATCTTTGTCAGATGTGAGTATGACTGCCAGGAATGAGCGAGATGGAGGAACAGAAAGGTTCCTTCTGGCACATTATGTTCCGGCCTCACATAATGAAGGAGGAACATAGCATCAGTACACTGAGTTAGTTAATGTGGAGTGTAATTAATTAACTATTAACTTGGAGTGTGGACATCTAAAAAAATGTGTGTATCACATAGTATTTCTGTATGTTATGTGTGTGTATATGTGTGTGTGTGTGTGTATGTGTGTGTGTGTCACTTATTGTGCCATTGCAATACTTTGTTGGGTGGGCCTATACCCATGCCATATTCCTACAATCGCACATACTGTTGGGACAGTTGTGAACAAATGTGATGTCGTGTAACAGAAACGCTCCAATGCATTGTTGTGTTCTCTTTGCCTTGAATAAACTGTGTAATCGGCTAGCAACAGGACTTGGTGTATTGTTTTTGCAGCTATATGGAGGAACTGTTGCTATGGCAATTCAAGGCCAGCAGGAAGTTTCAGAAGCATCTCTTTGTATGGGACGTCCATGTTGCAATGCCTGCAGGGATGACGTACAAAGTGAAAACACAGCAGATCCCTTGTTGTTAAAATGTTGACATCATTGTGCTCATCAACTCTTCATACTTTGCTATTGGAAAGGCTGAAAACGTGTGTGTGTGTGTGTGTGTGTGTGTGTGTGTGTGTGTGTGTGTGTGTGTGTGTGTGTGTGTGTGTGTGTGTGTGTGTGTGTGTGTGTGTGTGTGTGTGTGTGTGTGTGTGTGTACATGTAGTATGAAGATGCCATCATTCATGCACCCGCCCCCACCACATTCCAGAGACTATTCCTAGCATCGGGCAATCGAGAAGAACTGGGTTCTTGGGGATCTCTGCATGGTCAGAACGTACCGTTCTTACTGCCGAATTAGAAGGTGCACTGAGAGGGAAGGACACTCGCCGTCCATAAACGCAAGCGTTATGAGTTTCATGTATATATGTATACACTCGCGGTAGACAAGTAACAATGGCCTGGTACGGAACGGGGGCAATAGTACTTGCATAACTGTTACAGAACTGTAACGTAATGACGCAACCCAAATATGAAAAGCGCGCGTCTCGAATTATGGTAGTGTTCACCCCCCATATCTATGGGGGGTGAACACTGCCATAACAGTCATGCAAGTACTTTTGCCCCCGTTCCGTACCAGGCCTGACAATGGAGAGTTATTAACACATTACTGCATACTTCCCAATGATCTCACCTCCAAGTAGGTATGGTAGACATGGCTCTATCTTTATCCACTTATCTAATTCTACATTCTTTTGTCCCTTCACATCAGGAATGCATGATTCAGCATCAATTAAGGCTTGCATTAAAGAGCACAGCTCTACTTTAGTGCCTTCAGAGTGGTCTGAGCTGGCTTCAGGAGGACAGGAGATCACGTCTAACACCTTCACATGTGGACAGAATTCATGACAAGCCTTCTTAATCACTGCAAGAACAGAGTGTACTAATTCTAGGTACTTGGGGTCAGTCCTGTCAGGTGAGGACATAGCCATGGAGAGGGACTGGAACATTTCATCCATTTCAACAATCGTGGTTACCCCTGTCTTATTAAGCCACTTTATACCCCTGCTCCAAATATCACAGCAACGATTGAGGTGGGAGTGGAGGGGTATGACTTGTTCTGTGGGTAGTGCAAACTCAAAGGGCAGTCTACGAAGAAGGACATGAAGAAAGCGTGGTGTGAAGAACTGGTTTTCACATGGGACAATCATGGACCAACCAAAGCTGTTACAGGGAACTGTTGCACCATTTGGCCTATCATCACGTATAAGAGCTGGGAAGAAGAGGAGGGGACCAAGGCTTCCAGGGGCCATGTTTGTATCCACTTTAACCTCAGATAGGTCCACTGGTTGACACAACTCATACTGAATCATAATCTGAATCAAGATTTCAATGTTGTATTGTGGGAAAAGAGTCATAAGGTCCTTTGTGCATACTATTCCAGTACTGCTAGCTATGGGACTGTGTTTATTAGGATCTGCAAACAAAGCTCCATTGACATTTTGCAGGATGACCTCTTTGTGAAGGACTATCCAGCTGTAAGAAGGGTCTTCAGATGGAATAAAGAGAATCAAGCCCTTTTCTGATAAAGTTGTAAGAAGTGGGGTGATTTGAAACATATCTGGTTGCATTGTTTTGTTTGGATCATTGGATATTATTTTAAGGTCAGAGAGGGATATGGGATCTAAGTCAGAAGGTATCACACCTTTCAAATATGCTAGCATTAGATTGCAATGAATGGGAACTGATGGTCCCATACTTACAACTTCTTTGTTAGTTTCTTGTAGCAGGGTTTTGAACTGACCCATCTCATCACTGTACATTGCTGTAAGATTTAAGGCCACAACACGAACTAATTTTTGGTTACTGATGGCTAACATAGCAACTGACTGTAGATGGTTCAGCTTTTTGGTCACCTGCTCTGGTGTTAGCAGGTCAGCATGTGTGCCCACTACTATAACTGATGACTTCTGGGGACACTTGTGGCACACACCATCAATCATTGCTGACCAGTAGTAGACTTCCTTGGTGATGACATGATAGGGCTTTGTTAGGTCCTGCAGGAGAAGGAAGGTGGCTGGACTGCTGGAGATGGCCTCCAGACATGCAGAGTGGCTGGAGAAGTAATGCTGTTGTCCAGCCAAGTCATATATAATCATATTGCTGTTAGAGCTGTCCACTTGATGGGGAATGATCCCAGCAGTAAGAGGTTCTACTGCATATTGCCGTCCAAGGGCACGCTAAATGAGTATAGTATAAAGGGTGTCCCACAAAATGAATGCGCATGTTAAAAACCAAATCTTCAAAGTTATTTTTTCGTCTGCTACATTACACAACTGGTTAGTAAATACAAGTGAATAACTAATCTGTTTCACCAGTGGCGGATCCAGGGGGGGGGGGGGGGGGGGGGGGGCACCGGGGGCACGTGCCCCCCCCCCCCCCCCCCCCCCCTTCCGGACGACTCATTAAATATTCATGAGTGTATTTTGCGTACCGCGTGCGATTATAACCGCACGAAACAGTGCCGCGGTTAGCTACAGCGCTGATACATGTAAAATGTACTGACAGGGGCGGATCTGGGGGGGGGGGGGGGGGGGGGGGGGGGCACGTTCAATAATCACATGACGTGGCGCGTTACTCGTTCTTCAATAATCTGAGTGTGTCTGAGTGCATATCGTTTTCATACCTAACCGGGTGTGGTTTGCGGTTGGTTGATTGATGCCTGCCACATGTAGGTCCTGCGTTAACATCGAACACTAGCAAAGATTATATATTTTATCTCTGCCTGTAGTACCCATAGAACGGAATATATTGTGTCTGATGCATATTCACTGTAGTGCGTGTGCATATTTATTGAAAAAAGAAAAGAAGACCGCAAATCGAGACTTGATTTTACAAGTGATCTGACACATATATACATACTGATACAGACTGATTACATGCAGCCTGCATGCACATACAAGCGTTGATTTTCATATATGATTTTCTTACATTTTTTTGAGGCGGAAACCAACCTCGGCCGGCGCCTTATATCGGAAAGTGACTCAAAATGATGCCCTATTTTGCTATTTATGACTCAAATGAAGCATTATGGCTATGATACACAATGTGCGATAGGTCCGACGCACATGGCAGCATTTTTTGCAACAATTTTAGGCCCGAAAGTATTTGCTCATCGATCAACCGCACGGTGCAAATACTTTTCTTGTAGTGCAATTTTTAATTGTACATATAAATAAAGCACTAAAACTAGCATAGTTTTAATGCTTTAATACTTAGATAGTATCAAAAGCTTCCGCGCTTCGCGCGGGAGGGGGCATATCCCCCTCCCGCACCGCTCATTAAACCGCACGGTGCAAATACTTTTCTTGCATGTAGTGCAATTTTTTATTGTACATATAAATAAAGCACTAAAACTAGCATAGTTTTTATGCTTTAATACTTAGATAGTATCAAAAGCTTCCGCGCTTCGCGCGGGAGGGGGCATATCCCCCTCCCGCACCCTCCCCCTTCTGGGATCCACGCCCACTTTTTAATAACTTTTATTAACCGTGCCCCCCCCCCTTAAAAAATTCATGCATCCGCCCCTGTTCACGTTAGGGGTGAGGTCAGGTGGGCACCATCATCTAAACCTAAAGCACTCTATGCATGATGCTTGTAATGTGCCTATGCATGATAGGTAGCAAGTGATATATATTTTTTGTGTGTAATTGATAAAGTCAGTTGCAACCGAGAAACCTAGTTGGCATTTGTGTTGGGGTGGAATATGACAATGCTACAGACTCAGACGAACTGCTCAATGGTAGCATCTATAGCTCTTACAAAATAGTTTGGTCTCACTTATATGCACAAGCTGTGCAGTGGCCATGTAGATATTTTAAACACTTGTGTGCTCAATAAGGGTTTTGTAATGGTTACTACTGTGTATTAAAATTTGTTTACTAATCTATCACTACCTGCTCCAGCACTTTTCAGTGGCTGTACAAAGGGGCTATGCTGTCTCCATCATAGGAACACCTATTTCACCTTCCACTACTGACTTTTATGGGGGTGGGTGGGGGGGGGGGGGGTTGTTTTTAGGGTTTTAGTGTTACTGTTTAGTGCATTAGTAATACTATTAGACACATGCTGTATATGATATTAATAACAATAATAATCTAATACTATAATTTCCAACGTCCGTACGTCCGTCCGTCTGTCCGTACGTCCGTACGTCCGCGTAACCACCTATTTATAAACTCCGCCTAGCCTCTACACTTGTGGTTTTGAACATAACTAGCAACGCGTACCTAGCAACCAATAGAATCGACCACTCCCACACAAAAGTACATAGTGACCGGTGTTCATGCTTATCGTACAGACCGGAAGTAGTACATGTACATGCATGGCTATTAAATAGGTTGCGTAGTAACCGTACATTGCAACAGGTAGGTTTTTACTGTATGTTTAACATTCTGCACTTCTTATAGAATCACTTCCGTTATTTTTCACGGGGGACCGGTGTTCATATTTCAGACTGGAAGTATTTCATTGCGCGCGCGGGCTATTTAATAGGTTGCGTAGTAACCGTATATTACAACAGGTCATACCATGGTAGATTACTAAAACATTGACTTCTATACAATCAGCTCCGTGATTTTTCACGGGCTAAGTCTAGTAAAAAGTAAATCAGAAACGTCTCTATCGAGAAAGTGATTGGTGGTGTGTAGGATTGGTGGTGCAAAAAGCAAGGAAACAAGGTACAGTGTGTTAAAGTGAGGTTTGGCAGGATCCTACAACTCACAGTCCTGAATTTGCAAATGAAGAAGCCTATTTGCAAATGTAGGACTGTTATAGTTGTAGGATCCTACCTAACCTCACTGTAGCATACTGACTTAATATTTTTGCATGTCCTTTGGTACTGTTTTATTTTTGTAATACATCACCATGTGTGTATTCAGTCTGGAGCTCACAAAAGGTACATTCCATCTGGAATAGCTTGTAACCATCCCATCTGGATTATTTGTATATTGATACCACACAATTCTCACCTTTAGAAGACGCGTTAATGGCCTTGATTTTGAAATGTTGATGATGTCCTAAAAATTAACAAAGACTCTGAAAAGGTTTACACCCCAACCTTAACCACATAGACACACATCCACTGTCCACTGACTACTTTATACATAATAGGAAATTAATTGGACTTACTCATTGATTCAAAGTATGGAATAGGCTTCATTATACAACCATTTATGGATATAATTATTATTGCCCTATGTAACACAATGTGTCTATTTCCTACCATCATGAGATTGTTTGTTTTTGAATTACAGGAATATTAGCTAAATGCAATAATGTTTGAGCCAAGGCATGTACCATGAAATGTATAGGAGGTGGCCTGGATGCTTGCATGTACATCAATGCTCCTGTTGTATGAATGCTGTATGGTTTGTACGCTGTGTGTGCTGTGCTGTTTGCTGGACCAGCTAATGTGGATCAAGGGAAATGATAATAAGGAATCTTCTGTTTTAGTAAATGAGGTTTGGCCTCAGCTGAAAATTCATTTTAACATGATGCATAAACAAATACCTAAATGCAATGCAAAGGGAAACCTAATATGACAATGGCCCAACACCTATTCATAAAATATTTATTTTACATGCCCTGAGACTATAAAACAGAGGACTGAGTACTTTTATGTCCTAGGTACCATGAAGTTTGTATGGACTGCAGTGGGCTAAGATCCATTTTCTGTCAAATTATTGATTTGTACAAAATGTGAATGCTGACACTAAAACTACAAAAATAGAACAATCACATGTTTATGGCTGATCCCCCCCAACCTTACTTCATGAAAGCTTTACCTGTGTCAGTGTACTCTTCCCGGCACTGGAATGTCCACACAACACAACCTTTCCATACTTGTCAGCAGGAAAGTGCTTCGATTTGTCAGCCATGTAATTGCAAAAAATGAATACTTCTAGTGTACATTTAGCAATTTTGGTACAATCAAAAACTGAATGTCCACTTTTGTTTTTGATAGAAGGGTCAATATCCAACTGAGATAGGAGCAGCTTTACAATTTTTGCATGGTTTGGTTTGTCCTGCATAACAGCAACATGTAGAGCAGTATCACCATCCTGTGAAGGACATCAACACTTAATGGGACACATTACAGAATGCCCCCCTACAACTTGGTTACTGATGCATTCAATGAAATATCTGTCAAAGTTTTCTTGTACATCAATTGTTGCATCAATATCCAGATTGCTATGAAAATAATGTTCTAGATTTACATCAGCCATACACTCAGACCTCAGATCACATGTGCAAATTTTAATTGGTCTAAAAATGGATAGGTTTCTGTCCTAGGTTGTAATACTTATCCTCCATTCATTAGAAACCATTCATGCATGCAAATTGCATGTATATAATTTGGCTTTAAAATCTATCTTCATGTAACATGGTACTACTGTTAAGGACAAGAAAGTAGGGTATATTTAGTAACATGATGTATGTGTACTATAAATATAAGCACATAACCTTACAAAAGTTCCATGCATTGTAAATATAACTTACTTAGCAATTTATACCATTTAGAACAGTAACGGCATTGCACAGCATAGCTGGGGGGGGGGGGGGGGGGGGGGGGGGAGGGCAATAGGAGCCTAGCCGGATAATATCAAAGGTAGATAGCATTAAAAGGTGGAGTGTATTTTAAAAATTCCTGGGTAGGGCAAAAATGCAGTCTCGTGCTCAGACCATGACAGCTGCGGATGGATAATATCACCAGTACACTCTGTACTTATATACTGGAATGTAGGGCTGGATGTAATGGAATCATTTAAATTATTATTTATTGTGCCAATTCATCATCTTCTCAAGGCTAAAACAGTTTCTTTGTGTAGTGAGCTTGGAGTAAGCCTATCACAAGGTTAAGCAGGGCCATACTAATAGCACATCAGATCAGTTTATTGGGAGCAGACGGTCTCTAAGGGTGCCCCGGTCATAGTGGATTTGTTGTAGTGTAGTCTCCAGACAATGTACAGAGTAGGTGTGACATCCACAGCTGTGATTGTATTTTAGAGTCTGAGCATGAGACTAGCAAATAGGAAGCCATGATAATTGAAACCAAATTGCAATGAAGAGGGAGTGGCCACACTTGTGTGCACAGCCTGCTCTCATGGCATCAATACATGGTGAAATTCACATCAAATCATTTCATTCGGAAGGAAAACAAATGGTGGGTGTTCTTAGCCTAAATTATTGATTGTCGGCATTCAATACAGCTATGCTAGAGGGATATGGGTGAGTGCTTATCCAATGGTGAATAAAAAAATAAAGGGGGTGGGGGGGTGGTGGTGGTTAGTATATGGACAAAGATCCTTCATAGCTGGGGATGCAGGCCTGGAGTGGAGCCGCAAAATCCAACACTCTAACAAGGTGCACTGCTTTTATTCTTGGCAACTCTGCAAAGGGCCTCCACTGCTAACATATTATGCCAGTTTCACACAAGAAAATGACACACTATAAAATTGCACTCACCTTATCCTGCTGGTTGACCTGGGCACCCCTATCCAATAGCAGGTTTACACACTCAACATGCCCCCCATATGATGCCACCATCAGTGCAGTCAGTCCATCCTGTAAAAAGATAAGTGTACACCATAGATATCACAGGGAAAATCCCCAAAGTTCACATAGAACAAACCATTGAACTTTACTGCATTAAGTGATACGGGCAGTTCAGTAATTTTACCAAGAACCAACTGTTACACTCTTTAAGCAATGAGCAGGACCTCCAACTACCAAATGGCACAGAAATTGAAAGGCTTGAGATTCAAAGCAAATGTGTATTTTGGGTCTGGATTAATAGAATAAGTTTGCTTGGATCCAAAAGACTACAATATGCATATATTATCAGGGTAACACATCACCATGTTAGTATAATCCAATGGATAGATCAGCAGAGTGCCAGTGACCGACATTGGCATGATGTGAAACTGCATGCACTCACCTTATCCTGACGATTGGCCTGAGCACCCCTATCCAACAGCAGCTGAACACATTCAGCATGCCCCTCATATGAAGCCGCCATCAGGGCAGTTTTTTCATTCTATGTAGATTGAATTGATGGATGTACCACAAAAAACCTATACACTACCATATACCACAAGATATAAAAAACATTCTCTCTGAGAAAGTTGGTGGTATATAGGATTTGAAGGCAATGGTGGTGTAAAAAGGAAGGGAACAAGGGATCAACGATGATACGAAATTTTTTGTAACAGTCCTATATTTAGCAACGAAAAATGTACGTACTACAAAAGTGCTAAATATAGGACTGTTAAAAAAATTTCGTATCATCGTTGATCCCTTGTTCCCTTCCTTTTTACACCACCATTGCCTTCAAATCCTATATACCACCAACTTTCTCAGAGAGAATGTTTTTTATATCTTGTTCCCTTCATTTTTGATGGCCAATATCGCAAAATGTCATGCAGAAACGTTTGTCTCGATCGCTGATGAAGTACAGCGTATTAAATATGTAATACAGAAATAGTAAAACAAAGTTTAATTATAAAAATAAGCATTAGTTATTTTAAATATGTACGGGCGATCTCCGCCTCCTCCTCTTCCTTCTCTTCCTCCTCTTCCTTCTCTTCCTCCTCTCCCTCCTCTTCCACCTCTCCCTCCTCTTCCCCCTCTTCCTCCACTCCCTCCTTCATCAGCTTCTGCAGTCGTTTTCTTTTTCTCAGTACCAGCTGTGCAGAAGTACCCACCAAAATGTTATGCATACCCATGTCCAGCTGTAGCAACACTGAACATGTCACTGCCTAGCAACATCATGTTTCGTGGTTTGTTTCTGACTATAAGGAAGTAAACAACACCATACATATACACTCCTGGGGTGAACTTTTTTGAGATTTGATTCAATTGCCAATGAGGATAGGTCCCCCACATATGCCTGCTTCTCAGACATATATGTATTATCCACTCAAGGTGGAGGGTATCATGAGGCCCAACCTCACTCATTGTCGCCTATTTTAGGCAAATGAATCTGCTTGGACAATCAGCGCTAGTCAGGCTTATGCACAACTCAACACCATATTTGAGTTGGACGCTAATGTTTATTATCAAGTCTATTGCATTGCACTTATGTCACACATTTGATTAGTGGGCAATGATGGCTGTACTGTGACAGCTCTGCACCACATGTGTATTGACTGTGTTGAAGCAATGACTGATTAATACAAAAGGCACCAACCTCACTCTGAGTCAATGTGTGCACCAGACCTTGCCAAGCAAATCACACTAATTTTTGCGGGCAGAATAAAGTGGCCAGATAAGCCCCCGTAAGACTGGGTAGTGAGGTGCAGCTGCCCTTATCACCCTCAGTGGACTGGAGCAGGTTGGAAATTCACAACAAATAGGGTGACCTCACCATTCACTATAGTGCAAGTCTGATTGCAAAGTGCTATCATGACAGACACAACTACACCCTGAATCTAGACTGTCCAGTCCAGCCCGGACATCATCAATGCATTTTTGAAATAGAAACTTGGTTTCCAGCACTACTTCTATTTCACCACCAGTGAGCATTCGACACTCACTTGTGCATTTCCATTTCAGTGGGCGCACACTATCATGGCCACCTCTGTTCTCTATTTCCTCTGCCACAACACACCTACCATTGAGGTCTACTGGTATAGGCCCATGCTGTTTTGTGTGATTGTAAGAGGTATCATAGAAATAGGGTTCTGAGACAGCACTATGATGCCTTATCCCAGCTATGATATCATTTTCTGATAATTTTATTGCATTAATGGCACAAACATCTTTTAACAATCCCCCTGCTTTTGCTCTTCGAATGTTCAGTGCCTTAGCAAGTAATGCATCTGTACTAACTTTGCTAACAGCAGCATGTGCAGATCTAGTGGTAACCTTTTGTGCTAACCATGGATGGGTCTGGCAAAAGGCATCATTTAACTCATCTAGCAATATCCTATTGCTTAGAATAGCCTTTTCAAGGCCACCCTTATACTCCATTAGAACACTATCATTGGGTTCATACAGGCAGTAGCTAAAATGATTAAGGAGATGGAAGCATGAAGTCAATACTTCACTGGTAATACATGTAGAAGCCACATAATAATGTCAACCCCATGTCATGCATTATTTGTGTGTACTATACTAGGGGTGACACTTGAACTGTATTGCAAAACATAATAAACAGTGCAACTAATATGAATAATATGAATACTGTGTAGCAACACCCGTTATGCAACATGACAAAATCCAACTGTACATGTCATCACCTAGCAACACGGGACGAAATGACCACATTTCAGTTATGTATACGTTCAAGTAAACCACAAGTAAATACCTTAATTAGATACATTTCCTGGAATTAGAAATTATCGGATTTACGATATTTCCTTTCACTGAACAGCCGGAATTACGTACGTTTTCTGCGAAGGAAATATGATATATACGTATGGAAATATAGTGTTTTCATAAACCGTAAGGAAGGGTTAAACCTACGCGCCCAAAGCCTGCATACTATTAAAAAAAATTATTGATCATTTTGTATAATTGTGATTAAAAAATCAGCAATAGCACTTCATACATGTAACTACAACGTTCAATATAGGAAGCAGTCCGCTAGAAGAGCAAAATACTTCAGTTCAATATTCTGAGGGAAACAAAATGACATTAAAATTAAGATGATACGATTTTTTTTACCTCAGGATGCAGTTTCTGCAATGGCGAGACTTCCAGATCAGAACGAACCTAGCGGTCATTTTGGTAAAACACTAGCGGTCATGTAAAACACATGCACGTACCTTTCTTCTTCAGATCTGACACAAACAGATTTGTCTTTAACCTGCCTTACACGTGATATAAGCACACGCGCACAGACACCCATGTACCAGTAACCACTTACACGACCATAGCTATGCCACGACACGCATCGCTGCTGAGTATTCCACCGTAGCATTCATTCGCGCTCCGTATATTTTCTTTGGTTTCTTAACGTTAGTTTCGAGGCAAAACGTGGAGAAACACGCATGGTCATCACATGCCTATACGATATTGATCACTTACCTTGTGTTGCGTTCCCCAATCGGTAGGCTAGCCGGCCCTTTTGGCCTTGCCAATTATGTAAAAAATTTCAAGATGGCAACCCCCTTGCGGCCTTGCCTACGTAGAGGATGTGAAGATACACTTTCACTTACCTTCTTGCCAAATTGCGCGCCCAATTCCAAACCGCCCAGGGCCACGTGACGCGACCCACAATATGATTTAAAAAATTCCCGCAACAATCAATGACGTCACCTATGCAACGTTCCTCGTTACATGTACATGTAATACTAACAAGACGAACATGATTGACACTATGTTATCTGAACTCACTGCCACATATACTCAGACATGTGGGGGGGGGGGGGGGGGGGGGGGGGGGTGAGCGGCAGCTGGGGCTATGTGATATCCACTCTCACGTACGTACCTTTGGTATTGTGCCACGCCCACCATTATTTTAAATGATTACAGCAGTGCAATGCAGCTAATATGCAAGGGAAAGTGATTGACTTTTACTCAAGGAATTTTACCCAGGCTAACATATGCATTGATTATACTAAGTTCTTACGGTTGTTAAATGCTATGTTCGGTTTTTATACTTCATGCACCCTTACATGTACTGATGTACACATATATGAATGTGTTCCAACAGCATGTAACGTTACTAGCTATATATATCTTGGGTACTGATTTACGTGCAGCTTTTGGACGTACTAGCTCAGCTATACTAGTCTGTGCAATATATTTGTTATTTCATTGGCAATGGTGGGTGATGTCTATAAATATATTTCTGTGTACATTGCGCTTACTGTACATGTATAACATACAAGTTCGATTAAAGTGATGCAGGGTATATATATGTATAGTTAGCATTTTGTGTACGTTTACATGTATGTGATGGATCTTTTCAAGATTTATACATCAGTCCTGCTGTAACTTGACTGTATTTGTAATATTGCTAATAATATTATTATGTTGTATCTGTTCAAGATTTATACATCAGACTGTATTTGTATTGTGGCTAATAGTATCTTTTTAGTAGATGAATAGGACTTTATAATTATTAATGTTCTAAAATACCGGATAATGTCTTGTAGCTAGTACTGCAAGTGTAACATAGACTAAATCTACATAAATCGATTAATAATTGTTATACATGTATCATATGCATGGGATCATGCATATTACTTTGACTCACATATACTTTCGACTTTGAAAATAATAATAAATGTATGATATCATAATTCTCTTTTAGAACACTGGCATAGAAAAATATGAATTGATTGTCGGGATCCTTTCAAATGCAACAAGTGGTACACACCCGGTATAATCAACTCAGTTTACAATGTAAAAGCCTTTTCAGCCTGGCTTATGGCATTGAATAGATTATCCCTCTCTTGCATTTCAACTGTCCCTGTCAAAATACATACATAAAAAAGTAATCATTACATTGTATACCAGTATATAGTGTTAAATGTATACTATGTTTTACTTTCGTGACGAACACTAGTTCTGTGTATACACACATACATGGTCAGCTATAAAGATTGAGGGTCAGAGTAGAAAGAGGGGTGGGGGAGGGGGAGTGTAGGGGCACACACAGTTTTTGTTCATAATATTATAAAGTGGTAAGAAGATACACATTTGCTTCTATGCATTTTATTCTCCGAGCTTCCATTTTGCAACTGTGTCATAAAAAAAGTCAAAGGTTTTGAGTTAAAGTCTCATTCCAGATCAGACAGAATAGAAACCATTCCTGATGAATGTGCTTATATGCATTCAGATATTTTCCATTTATGGCTTGTTTATATAACTAGACAGCTGCTTGCATTGTCAGTAAGGTCTGACCTTAAGGTTACCAAAAGCATGAATATGATTAGGTGTGTGTGTGTGTGTGTGTGTGTGTGTGTGTGTGTAATTGACATAGGATTCAGTTTGAAACAGAAATACACCAATGGACAATAAATAGTGTACATATAATTCTAATTCGTTGTCAAGTCTGCCACTATACTAGAGGTCCCTTCATCTCTTCAAGAGCCATTCTTCAAGCTGCTCAGTATCCCCACGGTCTGCATAAAACATTCTGATACGCCCTACGACTGAAATAACATAAAAACACCTCCTCCAAATAAATTAGTGTCCATACATGTGTGAGTCAGTTTCTGGGTTCAATCCATATATCTCTACCTCCCCCCTCACACGTTCCACAAAGAGGATCACAATAGATAAGTTCTGACCTGAAAAGGGGCTATGCCCCAGATCAAGCCCTGACAAGGAATTGCAGCTAACAGCATTCTTCATACACCCTGTCTGGGTTAGTTGTGCTCACCCATAACCTTTTCCACTCCACCATGCCCATGCCCCCTTGTCGTAGCCAGAACTCACATGTGCTACCTTTGAATATGCCCAGCCAGCCATGGAGAGGATATCCCA
This sequence comes from Spongilla lacustris, assembly GCA_949361645.1. Classification (NCBI taxonomy): domain Eukaryota; kingdom Metazoa; phylum Porifera; class Demospongiae; order Spongillida; family Spongillidae; genus Spongilla; species Spongilla lacustris. The sequence continues at coordinate 29,134,730 of OX442415.1, forward strand.
TCCAAAATTTTTGGAGAGGTGGCATCTTCATGGCAACTACATGTAGAATGGAGTTTTAAACGTTAATGTACATGTATTTATCAGTAAGAACACACTCATATACAGAACCCCACCGCCTGATCTGAAGTACACGTGTGTATTATGCCATCTTCGATGTGCAGTCATCATCTAATGAGGCCACCCTATTGGGGGTGCATGGCCATCCATATGTGGTTCATTTCTATAGGGTTGCCGCAGATCATAGGACACACCCACACCGTACTCACCCCACCCACAGTAACCTCTTACCCCACACACAGTAAACTCTTTCCCCCCCACACACAGTAACCTCTTTCCCCCACACACAGTAACCTCATTCCCCCCCCCACACACAGTAACCTCTTTCCCCACACACAGTAAATTTTCCCCCCACACACAGTAACCTCTTTCCCCCCACACACAGTAACCTCTTTCCCCCCACACACAGTAACCTCTTTCCCCCCACACACAGTAACCTCTTTCCCCCCACACACAGTAACCTCTTTCCCCCCACACACAGTAACCTCTTTCCCCCCACACACAGTAACCTCTTTCCCCCACACACAGTAACCTCTTTCCCCCCACACACAGTAACCTCTTTCCCCCCACACACAGTAACCACTTTCCCCCCACACACAGTAACCTCTTTCCCCCCACACACAGTAACCTCTTTCCCCCCACACACAGTAACCTCTTTCCCCCCACACACAGTAACCTCTTTCCCCCCACACACAGTAACCTCTTTCCCCCCACACACAGTAACCTCTTTCCCCCCACACACAGTAACCTCTTTCCCCCCACACACAGTAAACTCTTTGCCCCCCCACACACAGTAACCTCTTTCCCCCCCCACATACAGTAACCTCTTTCCCCCCACACACAGTAAACTCTTTCCCTCCCACACACAGTATCCTCATCCCCCCACACAACACAGCAGGCATGTATTCATAGAAGTTTCAGCGTTGCCCGGAAACTTCCCCCCCTTCCAAAATTAATTTTAATATCTAAGTGCACGTATTTGGTGAGACACAACCCTCACCCCCTTGCCGGTCAGCCCCGGCTTTGGGGGCAGGGGCGGCCGCTGCCGCCCCTCCCATGGCATATGAAATGCCGCCACCCTTGCAACCCCCCCTAGTTTTCGTATAGACTGAAACCCCCCCCCCCCCTGCCTCCCAGCTCATATATCGATTAATGTACAAAGTTGGAACCCCTCCCCCTCTGAAATCCTGGATACGCCCCTGCACAGTAATCTCATCCCCACACACCCTCAGAGAAAACTCTTTCCCACACAGTAACCTCTCTTCCCCACACACACCTAACCTCACCCCAAACACCCACACAGCAGCAGCTACCCCATATGTACATGTACATGTATGTATACTGATGCACTAGCAGTTACACATTTACATATAATAACACATAAGTACATAGAATGAATGTAACTTAACTTTTCAGTTTGTGCAACCTCTACCCAAACCAATCGATCCACAGGACCACACAGTATTAGTAGCGTAACCTCTAGTAGCTCTACCATTTATTATCATACCTCTAGTTGTATCGGCTAATCCTTGGCGTGTCCTCCTGCTGTTTAAATCATGTTGGGCGTGGGCCGCGTGGCCCGACCTTCGTGTTTGGTCGCGAAGGTCACAGACTCAGCAACTACTGATCAGTAGTTCAAATCCAGTTCACATCCTTAGGCGGTACTATTACTCACGTGCACGTGATAGCGATGTCTATGAATTGTAAATTAAGTGTAACATGTAATCCAGCTTTCTGGCTACATGCATTGTAGCAATTTGAGGAGTAACGTTGCGCGACTCCATTACATGTATTTATGACTGTCTTTTCGCATACAAATCGAATATATATAAGAAACAAGGTCAGTTGTAAATTTGTAATGATAGATTTGGTTGGCGCGAACACGAAACGCTTCACATGTAATATGTCATGTGTGACAGTGAATTGCAGTAGTGAATTGAAGTAACCAGTCAACTGAATTTACTGCATGTTTTGGTATCTTTCCGTGATAAGGAAATACAAAGGAAATTTCCCAAGACAATCAACACCGTATTTCCTTACGTTTCCAATCTAACTGAAACATATAAATTTGGTGTAGTGCAACACAATGTATAAAGCACTTTTCCAGCTGCTCTAGACTAAAAGAAGCGCGCCAAACCATAATATTCCATGCACAACTCACCTTTGGGCCTCACGCTTACGCTTCTGGTATTGCGCCCTTTTCGCTAAACATGCAGCAGAAGGGTTTATCCAATATTGTATCCTTTTGGAATCCCGATTGGTCTCTTGCTGCTTTTGCCTCTTAGAAGCTCGTAACTCGTCAGAATTCTGCTCATCACAGCATACACGCCCCCTCTTAGAAGCGCCGAACCCGAGAGAGGTCTCTAACTCCTCGTTTCGATTTTGGAGGTATTCCGCTCGTCGCTTTGCTCTCCGCTGTTGTTGTCGTGAAGGCATTTTGATAAAAACAACTTCGCCAAAATGAGTTTAAAAATGATAGATAATACACATATCACGTGAACCTTGCCATGGGAACGCTTCCATATAGCTCCATATGCATATTACGTATATCAGTAACATGCTTTATTTCCATATCTGAGACCTGTAGATGTTCTTCCAGAATTTTCTAGATTTTTTGGTGTATTTTGCGCTCATTACAACCATTCCTATCCCGAGTTATACTCACCCAGAAAAACTGTCGGAGGAGAAATTTGGGACTGGGAACGAGAACTACGAGCATTTTTGTTCTCTAAAAGTAAACGGTCTGGCGACTTGAACAAAACATGAAAATGATCGTCTTTCCATTGTGGATCGATAGCAATAAAGAGCTACACTATCCGTTTCTCGGTTCGTGAGTTATACGCGGATCGCGTTTTTAAAATGATATTCATGATACGGCACAAATCCTATATGAGAGTTACTTCCGTAACTCTCGATATTGTACACACATGTAAGAACACACCACACACATGCATGATCCTATAACAGAACAATTAAGCCCAATAGTGTACTATGCCTTACTGCATCTCCTCCCCAGGCCACATCTCCTCTCCAGGCTACATCTCCTCCCCAGGCCACCACACATTATGGAAGACTACACATATTCTGTATAAATAGATACTCAAATTATGTCGGTTATCTCTGTTTCTTCGAAGTTATATAATATAGTTATACCAGCAGTTATGATCTTTCATACAAGGAAGAGTTTTACACATAATTATAATCATAAATATGCACTTGGTTGTGACACCCAAAAATATTGTCACATGTAATTTCTGATCCATGTCTTACCCCTTCAGTGGCATTAACATCTGCACCCTGGTCAAGAAGCTTAACAACTTCATCCATCCAACCAACAGCTGCTGCTTCGATTAGCTGCATATTACATTCCTACAATGGTGGAACAATGCACTATGTGAGGATTATGGTTACATGGGAACTAGCTGGAGTTACACTGACTTTATGTAAACATAAAAATGCTCATCTTATTGACGCAGCGGTTAGACAGTAAGGAATATCAAATTATAATTAACAATTAAAGTACTCGAGAAGGGTTAATTGCTGGCACAGCAGGAAACTAGGTCATGTGCGTTCAAACTGTCCACAATATACATAATAATAATAATAATTATTATTATTATTATTATTATACATTAAAATACATATATGGGGCAATAGCCCTATGTCAGACACGGGCATGAACAAAATGGCTGCTTACTGACCGCATTCTAAACCAAATTCGGTGTAACCATGTAGCCGTTAGACATATGGAGAAATGGCCCATACATAGGCGGTCATCATGCTTTTATTTTTAAATTGAATTTTAAACACATTTATAATTTAGTATAAATCGGTCTGATTGTGAATCTGTGTTTTATATAATTATGACATGAACCATTCGTGTAGTAAAATCAAGACAAAAAATTAATTTCTACCGCGCATAATTTATTCATAAACAATATGTCATAACGTAATACCTTGCGTCATCTGGGATTAAGTTACAGTTATTGCGTACGTTGCAACTAGTTAACTGTTAATTGCAGATGAATTATTAACGATAATACACAATCGTAGCTTTGGATATGTGGAGGCAGCAATAAACGGATTGCCCTGCATGATTTCAACTTCTGAGATTCAAGTGTTTTGGTGAGTATACTGTGTGAATTTAGTATGTGCAGAACAGGCATATATTCGATGCAGTGAAGGGGGAGGAGATATGGCCTTCTCCCTATACTAGTACTGTATGGAATTCGCCCTGTACTGTTGGCCTTCTCCCAGACCGTTAATTGCCCGTCTCCTTATACTGTTGGTCTTCTTCCTGTAGTGTTAGACTGGTGGCCTTCTCGCTATACTGTTGGCCTTCTCCCTATACTGTTGGCCTTCTCGCTATACAGTTGGCCTTCTCCCTATACTGTTGGCCTTCTCCCTATACTGTTAGCCTTCTCCCTATATACTCTTGGCCTTCTCCCTATACTGTTGGCCTTCTCCCTATACTGTTGGCCTTCTCTCTGTACTGTTGGCCTTCTTCCTATGCTGGTGGCCTTCTCTTTATAATAAGCTGCGCTTATACTGTTGGCCTTCTCCCTATACTGTTGGCCTTCTCTCTATACTGTTGGCCTTCTCCCTATACTGTTGGCCTTCTCCCTATACTGTTGGCCTTCTCCCTATACTGTTGGCCTGCTCCCTATACTGTTGACCCTTCTCCCTATATGGTTGACCTTATCCCTATACAGTTGGCCGTCTCCCTATGCTGTTGGCTTTCTCCCTATACTGTTGACTTTCTACCTACATGTGTACTGTCGGCCTTATCCCTATACTATTTCCTATACAGTTGGCCTTCTCCCTATACTATTGGCTTTCTCCCTATATGAACCACTGAGCATTGTCCATTTGTGTAGCATCTCTGTCCCTTTGTTTACCATGTGTATAGCTGACCTGTGGGACACACACACACCACACGTGCATGGACACTTCCAGCAAGTCACGCACGCTCAGTTACAGTGTGGACACTCAATGTAGTAGCTCTACTGGTGGCGATGCACATATTCACAAGTGTCTCCATCATGTGCACACTACACACGCTGATGTAGAGCTGTGTATTGTGTGCTTCAAACATGGGCACACACACCAATGATGTCCACACATATACCTGTACACAGTGGTACTTACATGTACATCCATATACATCAGATATAATAATAATAATTTGGACACAAACACACACGCACGTACACACACACACACACACACACACACACACACACACACACACACACACACACACACACACACACACACACACACACACACACACACACACACACACAGATTGCTGTACAACCACAACAAGACACAACAATCTACCAGGAGAGAGCTACCATACTACTGGAGGAGCAGAGGATCAATGAAGACCTACTACATGTAACTGCAGTACTACAAACCAAAGTATTTACTGGTCTGGCTACTTCCCCAGTCCTTTGAACACAGTGACGACAGATAACAGGTGTGTGAATGGCTGTTTGGGGGCTATTGTGATGGTGGTTACATGCACTAGAGTACGCATGGTATTTTTGGACATGCTAATTTTTGTTTGCATGCATTGGTGTTGAGAACACTTCCTCACTCCCCTGGAGGGGTGTTGGTGGTGTCATTGGATCACCTCTCCAAATCCCCCAGAAAGGGGGGAGGTATCCTTTGTACACATACAATGCATCATTTGGGTGACGGCTCCATCAGAAGTCTTTGAACATGCATGTTAAAGTACTTCTGTTTAAGGGCCTGGAGAGGTACATTAACTTGTACATGTACTCTTTGTTACATGTACTATTGTCTATCTTTATAGACACCATCTACTGTTACATAATCCTGTACCTAGTATATGTACCCAGGACTAATTTCTCATCTGGTGGCTACCAGATACAGGTATAAACCCTAACCCTGACTACCTACACAAAAGTTCTGGTAAATTTAATATTACTACATTTGCATATGAGGCTGTGCTTTAAAAGGCTACCATGCGCTATATTCATTTGAGTTGCATGCAACATGTTACCTACATGTACGTGTGGTAACCTTAACCCTTCTATACATGTATGTAGCCAAGTCATCATATGCCCTTCATGCAACTTTTTTGGCTGTAGGTCACTACATGTACATGCAGTGGTACTTCAAAGAGAGGTAGTGATTTTAGTGGTTACCTAAGTTTTGCAAAGCAACCACATCCATTGTGTGGACAAGGAAACCACAAGCCAGCCTTAAGCTGGTTTTGGCCCCTACTGGCCTAACAAGGGATAATGGTTCTGGGGCTATGCCAAAGCTTCATACATGTAGGTTGGCCCATGCCCATTTAGTGTTTGCATTAGTTATCACAAATAGAATAACCTTATGGGCCCACTTCGTACATACATATATGGACACACCTCCCTTGACTACTTACATGTACATGTACATGTTATATACTATACTGTTGGTCAGTTGGCCTTCTCCCTATACAGTGGCCTTCTCCCTATACAGTGGCCTTCTCCCTATACAGTGGCCTTCTCCCTATACAGTTGGCCTTCTCCCTATAGGTGGCCTTCTCCCTATATTGTTGGCCTTCCCTAAAGGTTTTCATTTTTAGTATGCACGGCATTACATGTAGTACCTTGCTCTCATTACTGTCAACAGTAAGGCTCTCAACTGTAGTACTCCAAGCCTAGCTGGCAACAAGTAGACAGGCAATAGAATAACCCTGGGGCTCACCAAAAATGTACATACATGTATGGACACAAGTAGTAGTGCTGCACATCTGTTAACATACTATGAACTTCCAGGACACAGCTTTTCCCTAGGACAACCAGCAAAACCAGGCCTAGGGGTTGTATTTGCACAAAGATGCATGGCATTGTGCATGAGATTATTCACTGTATGTACATGTACAGACCTAGACCTTTTATCAGCACAGTCTGGCCACACAACAAAATTCATAACATTGGGCCTTTGTTACTTTGTACAAACATTGAAATAAGATAGGATCAGCAGGTGTTTATGTACACACACACACATACATGTACACACACACACACACACACACACACACACACACACATTCACACAAACACACACATTCACACACACACACACACACACACACACACACACACACACACACACACACACACACACATCAGCTGAACGTGGGGGAGGAGGAGGCAGGAATAGGCAACATCTGCCAGTATCACTTACGGTTTCCAGTCATGCATTTGCTACAGATGTTACGTGTACAAGAAGCACACCATTACATGCATGTACTTCCTATAACACCAGGGATTTACCGTACCTACCCCCTGGTGTACACGTGGCATGTCACTTGCTGTTCTGTCAATTAATCCAGGGTTCACAAACATGCCATTTAACTGTACATATGAAGGGAAGACTTCCTACAATAATACTGCAGCAATGGAAGTAGAACATCATAACACAAACTTTCATGAATCCTTCAATTGTATTTAGCCAGTCAGACACTCAATGTTTTGGCATATACAAACTGCCACCACAACCTGTACAAAAAAAAACAAATAATACTTTCTCTTTTCCTCCTCCATTCAATTTCCTTACCTCCCCTTCCATCTCCCTCCCTCCTCATCCCGTCAATTTTCCTACCTCCCCCTCCCTCCCATCACTCTCGCTCCTCCTCTCTCCTTTCCTCCCCTTATCCCCATTCACCCCGCTGGCCCCGGCTCTCATCTTATAGCGCATGTCAAATGAAGTACTATCAGACTGAAAGGATTGTGTATGAAAGGAAAAAGGTAAGCTAGCTGGGTTTGTTTGTAAAAAACAAAATAAAACTGAATAATACCATGCTTTCCAGTGTTGTAAAGTGGTTTTAAGAAGACACTTATATTGGGTTGAAGAAAAGGACGTAAGTTAACCTGTTCTTTTCTACAGTATGCAATATGTGTGTTCAGGTGTATTCTAGTAATCACTGCATTTTTATTTCAGGGAGTTCAAGTGTCAGCTTAAATTGATTTTTTACATACAACGCTCACTAGCTGCAGGAACAATCAGAAGGAACAGTGCATGTGCATGGATGTCACTATGGATGTAATGTAGCGTTACTGTTGTGTTAATTTAACTGCAGGTGTCACAACAAAGCACTGTTGTACATGTACATGTGATCATGTTTCAAAAGATTCAACCACATGCAATGGCGTCCTAGGCTGGTTTGTTTCTCAGACACTCGATACCTCAGGATGCACTCGGATAGCTCACAACATCAACAACCATTCATTCATTATACTGAATCATACACGTAATCACATGCACACACATCCTATTTATCTCTAATCACTGAATGTTTCCGGACATCACAGTTCCTCCCCATTTCACACTGGTGACAGACTACCATCCCTTGTTGTCCATTCTCAACCCTGAAAAGGGATTACCAGCAGTGACAGCAGCACGGTTGCATTGGTATATGCGGTAGGCTAGCCCTGTCTTGATATCAGGTACAAGAGTACCACTCACCACACAAATGCTGATGCACTTTCACGTCTCCCAGTGGTGGCCGACATGCAGATGGCACAAATGGACGAGGAGGAAGGTGGGACATTCCCAACTACAAACCCTCCTGGTCGCAGTGGCAGAATTACGAAGAACAACAACAATTAAGGGACCTGGTGTTAGCAAGGGTGTTTCAGTCTATTCAGGAGGGATGGCCACCCAAAACTACAGAAGAGGTCCGGTTATAAAGCCATGCTTTGAGTAGAGACATGAACTATACATGCACAGCAGTACAATCCTGTGAAAGGGTACAGGGAGAGGTATAGGCCTGTACCACTGTTCACGGAGGGGTACAGGCCTGCTCAGGGATACAGGCATGTTCAAGGAGGGGTACAGGGATACAAGCCTGGACAGGGGTACAGGCCTGTACTGGCGGGGGGGCAGGGGGGGGGGGGGGGGGTTTACAGGACTGTACAGTGGGTACAGGCTTGTACAGGGGTAAAGGCGTGTACATGCAGGGAGGGGTACAAGCCTGGACAGGGGTACAGGCCTGTACTGGGGTGGGTGGGGGGTACAGGACTGTACGAGGGTACAGGCTTGTACAGGGGTGCAGGCCTGTACAAGGGTAATGGCGTGTACAGGGAGGGGTAGTGGCCTGGACAGGGGTACAGGCCTGTACTTGGGGGGGGGGGGGGGGTGTACAGGACTGTACAAGGGTACAGGCTTGTACAGGGGTGCAGGCCTGTACAAGGGTAATGGCGTGTACAGGGAGGGGTAGTGGCCTGTACAGTGGTACAGGCCTATAAAATTGTACAGGCCTGTACAATTTGGGGTACAACCAATTGTATTGATACATAGCAGTTGTTCATTCATGATGAACTCCACATACATATAGGTTTACCCATTGTCCTCTGTTTCATTCCATATCTCTTGTCTTTTGCTAGGCCATGTAGTGATCCCCATTTCAGTCCGTCCCATTCTTCATTGCTTTCATCGTCCCCCTTTAGTTCCTTCACAGAGTGGTCTCTAGTGGGTACACCCTTTCCAACACCTGTTCCTTCTGCCCTTTTCTTTGCACAACACGCCCTCTCAATTTGCCCCCATTTCCTGCAAACTTTGTTTCTGAACCTGCACTGTTGAGTATCATGCGCTCCTCCACACCTGTTGCAAGCCCCTAGGCCTGACTGTCTCCCCCTTCTTGGTGGTGCTGCCACTTGATGTACTTCAGGGTCTTGTTCCTGTTTTGTGACACTCTGCAACTGTTCTGCGCGTCTTTAGTCTCCCTTTCCGCTATTTCCGCTGTCTCCAGCACCTTGGCAAAAGTGAGGTCTGCCTTTGTGAGGAGTCTCTTCTGTACCCCCTCGTCCCTCATACCAAAGAACACCCTGTCTCTCAGCGTCTCTGATAACGTCGCACCAAACGCACAGTTCTGCAAACTTGCTGCATACCACATATCCCTCCTTTTGTCCCGTTTGTGGAACCGTACGTTCTGCGATGACTAGAGGTTTAGGCGCTACGTGTGTCGTTAAGGCTGCGACCAGTTGCTCGTACGTTCGGTCTTTCAATTTCTGGGGTGCTACGAGCGCTCGGAGCAGGCCAAATGTTAATACAGGCGAGGAAAGCGTCCTTTTTCTGTTCGGCTTCCACTTTATTTGCCAGGAAGAAATGTTCTAACCGCTCGACGTATTAACTCAACCAGTCTTCCGTTGACGCGTCACACTCCCCTGCCATCCTTCTTAGCTATCCCATGCACCCTCGTCGCCCTGTAGACCTCAGGATGCACTCGGATAGCTCAGATCCAGCTACAGCTACGTGTAGGCCTACATCTCTTGTCTGAGCAGCCGGTCGAGGTAAGCAGCCTAACATCATTTCAATACATCGATCTGTCTTGCAGAAAACACAGACTCGAAGCTTTTAGTATTCCATGGCATGTACTAGTAGTTACCCCCGGCACGGGGCGGCACCTGGCCCACCACGCCCTCTGCTCGACTCCAGCTTTGCAAAATGCTGGCATGTCCTAGTCTCATTTTATTCACTATGGAATATCCTTGATTTTACTAAATATCTATGGCAACACATAGAAACGCCATTTAAAAATGGCGCCTTATTGCACCAAAACTGATTTACTATTTTTAAAAATGGTCCCCAAATTCTTCTCGACAACATCCACTTTTTTTCATATATTATATTATTTGGATAGTTGTAGAATTGTTTCAGAGGGTGGCAAAAGTTCTAACCCCCCTCTGTTCATTAGTTATAACTAATGGAATATCTTAATTAGCATGATTTTTTTCCATTTTCTGTACAAGTCTATGGAATATCATATTTTCAGAAATGGTCCCAGAATTTTGGACGATACAAGGTATAAAATTTGAAATTGCCTACATTTAAACATCATTTAGAGTAGTATTAGAGGGTGGCAAAAGTTGCAGGTCTGTTAGTTAAGTAAATAATAATCAAGTTAGTAAAAACGCCATACATTCTCTATGGAACGTACCGCGGAATGAAATCCAAAAATTTACAAACCGCAACTTTCGTGTCCGTTGATTTCTCCATATGATGAAACGGTTCACTTTGCATGCAGACCTGCAATTATACAGAGCATTTTCATTGACAGTTTTTAGTGGATTATGCGCGGGATGAACTTTGCACTTTTTAATTTTATCATGCATGCCACATCAGTTCCGGCAGTCACTCGCAACTGTATTGTACATTTGAACAAGGCCCTCCAGCAGTGACATGTGAGGCCCGCATACAAATGCATAACTGATCACTAGCTGCTGCCTTCTTCAACGATCTAGTCATTTGCCACGATGGACTTCAAGCGCGTGTTTATTATTAGACTCCAGCATTTAAACGCTTAGCCATCCGGCTAAACTGCATCAGCAGTGATGCCGCTTTTACCAATCCGGTCACGTTCACGGCTGGCCGTTTGGATATCTTTCACGGTCAAAGATGGACCGTATGATTTCTAAATTCAATACGGTCACGTACACGGCTGGCCGTCAGCCGTCAAAATTTTAATACGGTCACGCAGTGGCGGATCCAGGGGGGGGGGGGGGGGGGGTCTAAAGGACCCCCCCTCGGCCCGACCAGTTATGAATAAATTAACTTATGAATAATTAATTAAAAGTTGAAAAATGAAGCGTTTAGTGAACGCGAGTGAATTAGCGAGTTAAAACATTCCACCCGAAGTGTATGTGTGTGTGTGTGTGTGTGTGTGTGTGTGTGTGTGTGTGGATGGGGGGGTCTAAAGCCAAGACCCTCCAAGCGTGTTTAATTAGTATTACCGGCTGCTGCGCGATCGAATGGTGCGAGCAGGAAGTAAGCGATCAATAGAAGATAGTTTACCTCAGAAAACAGCTAGGTTCAAGTAGCTATATAATACGATTAAAGATAAAACGTGTGTGTCGTTTAGACCAGAATACGGTCACAATGGCTTTGCGTCACCAATTTAATTGCTCAGTGAACAGTAAGAGTTGTCTATTCGCTATCCATACTCACGCAGGCTTCCATATTAATGAATCCGATTGCGCTTGCTAGTTATCAATATTGAATACAGTTTTAAAAGTACGCTTATTTTCATGCTAAATGAACGCAAAAGTGAAAAAGCGGCTGGGGCAAAGCCCCAGGTCCCACTGGGGGAGCTTGCAGCGCTCCCCCAGACCCCCTAGTTGCTACGGGAGGGGTCACGCCCCCTCCCGTATCCACCCCCGCTTGTGAATATAGTTATTAGACCCCCCCCCCCCCCCTTCCAGAAATCCTGGATCCGCCTCTGTCACGGACGGTCGTTATTTATGCTATAGAAGTTTGGCATGAACGGTATGTATGGGCATAGCAGAGCAAGTGTGAAAAAACAGATTCCACTAACTAAAGGCTTTATTGCAGCTGAGAAGAGAAAAGATTCAATCCTGGCTGGATCCATCCTCCATCTTCACAATGACTCTCAACTGAGAGAGAACTCGCTCGCACGTGAAATCCACGCGGTAACGCATAATCATGGAAGTCGCGTCCCCAGACCCACATTTGGCAGCAGCGGATGGCACATCAGGCTGGGGACGAGACGATGTCATCAACGTAAATAATAAAATGGTTCCATAGCCACGTGTTGGTGGTTTGCTGCAGACTTCACCGCGCTATCAGGTTGCTTATCCTCAAAGGTTCTTGGAAAGACGTCATTTGCCATGCAGGGACAAATCCACTGCACGTCAAAAGTTCTGACGGCCACGGACGGCCAGCAAATAAATTTGACGGCCAATTATATTTCACGGTTTAATCACGTGATCAGTAAGCTTCCCCGTCACGGTCACGGTAAAAACCGTCAAATGAATACGGTCACGGACGGTCTGTGCTGGCCGACTGCATGGTCATCACAAAAAGAATTTTTATTCATAAAAGGAAACGCGAGGTCGCGCTATGAACACCAACAGTCTTCCCACAATGACCCCACTCATCAATGCAAATGAATATAGTTGTGATTGACCAAAAATTACAGCATATTTTAAAGATACGATACATGTAGCTTTTTTTTTTTAACACAAAATATGCTGCATGTGTTAATTGGATAGACTATATGTAAACACATGCATGTATACCGGTGCATGCAACCGGCCATGCATGACATTACAATGTATAGCTGCTTGTTAAGCTGTCCTGCATGCACATCTCTTTCAACATTTGATCCAATAGTAATCCACCTATCAATGGTCTACTTTCCACCCCCCAGTTGGGGCGATGGTGCATGGTGGATTTGACAATTGCGGTTTTTCAAATTCCCCACCCCTCACTGTAATTGATTTCGATTCTAGCCCTCTTACATATACTATGCGGGGCAGCAGAAGGGACACCCGCGAAAAATTACTCGGCTGCGTCTTGCAACTAGTTGCAAGTGAAATCATGACTAATGCAATATTTAGTGGGGGAGAGTCTATATAGCAAAATTCCGCCAAAGATATGCGACTTTTAGCACGAGACACTGAACTCAATAGAGCGGAAGGGCTAACAACGTTAGGAACTTAGGACTCATTGCGACGACATGAACAACGTCAACTGATATCTGAATATGAGATAAATAGCCTCAGTGAAGACTGCATGAGTAATGTACATGTAACTGAAACATGCTGCTTAATTATTGCAATATGCATATGCCGTCTAGCTGGTTCTTATTGAACACTTTCCTTGCATACCATAATTAAGTCTACGAGCCAGCTGCGGGCCATGCATACAAATACAGCTAGATCAGTGCCCATCACATGGAACCTTTGTCCTATACCGGGAACCGCTTATTATTGTACCCGCAGGATATATACATGTGCATGTGCAATATATACACGATGAGGTTGTATTTATCACGTTACCTCACTGGATGACGCGGACGACGCCATAATAGGTTAGGATTTCGTCTTCCAAGTATGAAAGGAAGTAACTCAAGCGCACATGCATGCATGCGCGCTTAGTCAGCAATGACAATTACCGGCTGTGATATCGATCGTACAACGACTAAAGATTCATCAGTACACACTCAACTGGTACTAAATATAGATTTGCATCATGCTACCAAATATAGGCCTATATATTTATAGGTACATAGGTTGCAGTCGCATGATGTGGTCAGTGAATGGTAATACTTCGGCCGCCATTTTGTGTGTCAATTTTGTTAGGCGGGCAGTGAGTGGCGTAGCGAGGGGGGGGGGGGGGGGGGGGGGGGGGGGGGAGCATGGCGAGGGCGCCGGCCTAAGGTGGGCGCCAAAGTGCCTAGATGTTTGGTATAAATAGCATAGCAATGCGTACATGCAGGTATGTTGAACTTAAAGAAACATTAACTGCAGCAATTGAGTCCATGCCCGTGCCAACTGTTATGTGATATTTTCCTATAGTTGGAGTTCAATTTTGGAACATTATCAAGAAATTAACCGTAAACGCAAGGGGTTGGGGGGCGCTCAACACCTAGTCTAGTACCCAGACCCAACTTCACTTAAGCATTATCGCAAAATGTATAGTACTACGTACATTTTGCTAGCCTATAATGCTTACGTGCAGTTGGGTCTGGGTACGAGACCAGTCAACACCCACGCTACACCATGCGCTGTCCACTTAGTTGGGCGTGGCCCTCCCTTCGCGTATTGGCGGAAGGTCGGGTTGCAAGCCTATAGCAAGATTTGTTCTGGAGTGTTATGTAATATCGTTGTGAATATCGTTCTGTTATTGCACATTCGGGTAGTGATTATTGAGCGTTAGATTACGTGTGATATGCGGTTTGTGTGTCTGCAGAGCAGCTGTTCAAGATATGTACATGTATTGCTTCAGGTGCGGTATCGATTAGTTGGGCATGGTCCGCCCTTCGCATTGTTGTTCAGGCTTCATAGTAGCAGGGCAGCGCAACTCTTTAGCTGCCTCTGTAAAACATTCGCAAACAAAAGCAATGTTTTTCCGCTCCATGAAAATTCATATACATGTAAGTTAAATGGAAGGAACAGCTGCCTATCATTACCTCACATCAGCCGCTAATTGGGTGATAATGGCACCCACTTGAACGCTGCAATCCGATTGGACTGCAATCCCCGTTGCAGCAGAACAAATCCAGGTATAGGCTTGCAACCCGACCTTCCGCCAATACGCGAAGGGAGGGCCACGCCCAACTACTGTCCACTCTGGTTCGTATATATTATCATGCACGCGTATACGGCTGTCCGCTGCTCTCACCGAACGCGTGGAAATTAGGCCCTCCGCCCAAAACGATGATACCAGTAGTCGAGTCACTTTATAATGAGTTCAATGGCTTCCTTCACTGACTCTTCGGGGGTATATATGTAAAAATAAAAAGTACGCTCCTAACCATTGTATAGATATGCATGTATGCATGCGATAACCATGAATAGAATCATGACTGTAACTTTGATATTTACACATGCGTGCTGACTTACTTCCAAGCAAAGTGGAGTAGTAGAAAGATCGTACGGCAATGGTGTTTACAAGCTACTGAATCCTTCAACTGGAAAAGCACTCAAGAAAGACTGAAGCCATGCAATGAACGATTTCACCAAACCTGCAAGAGCATCCCAGATGCATGAGTTTGGATGGATAGTGATAAATGGTTCTGCAGATCACATGAAGCATGTTTTTTTGTGATATCATGGTACCAATCATTGTTTTATGACCACACGCGGACAAGATAAATCATACTTGCACATGAATTTTCATACGTCTTTACATTTGATTAATTGTAAACATGGATGCCTTTCATTGAAATGAGAGCCTTTAGTAATAACTTATTAGCTGCTCTGCACACAACGTAACTACCCAAATAAGTCTTGTACACTTGTACCAATCAGATTTTACAGATCAATTATTTCACATGCATGCGAAAGGACGAGCGGGCACGCAGACACACGAGCATACAAGCATGTACATGTACATGTATTATGATATACATGTATCATGGCATGCATGACGTTTGCAAATACATGCACGTATAAAACGTGTATATCGATCCGATTTCATTGTATTATACTCACATGCTTGTATATTCCAGGCCTGTATTTAAAGTGTAGGACAGGTGCTTAAGGTAGGACAATTATGCCTAGGCATAAATGTCCCCTGCGGACATATATGCCTAGGCATAATTGTCCGGGGGACAATGGTGCCTAGGAACTAGTGTCTGGGGGACAGCGGTGCCTAGGCATGAATGTCCGGGGGCGGGGGGGACAACCATTCCTACGACACCGGTGTCACAGGCATGTGGGTCCCACCCCCAACCCCCCCCCCCCCCACCACCCCCATTTTGGGTCCAGGGGGACCCATATGCCAAGGCAACTGGGCCCCCCCCCCCCCCCCCCCCCCCCCGGCCCCAAATGCCTAGGCAATAGGGTCCGGGTAATTATTTGTACATCCAGGCATCTTGGTCCGGGTAGGGGACGGAGGGGCGGAGGGGTGGAGGGGGGTGGAACCGAGATTCCTGATGCGTTTTACTGATTTACCGGTTTTGATACGTTATAGACATTACTTTCTCAACGGTATAAGTTAACGTCCGTCTGCTGTTACACTTTGTAACACAATACAAAATAATAATTAAAAAACCACTTTAGCATATACAAACACAAGCCGATAGAACAACGATAAATATGGGATATTATATTATATAGCAATGTACAGCTCAGTTATGCATATAAAGTTATAAATGCATGAAAAGCAACATCACCACCTGGCAGGGCTGCCGCTGTATGTTATTATTATTATTTATATCGCGATATTTTTTAACACGTGAACAATGCGTGTCCAGAAAAATATACAAAAGTCCTGAATTTAGTTGGGTATAAACAAAACATTAATGAACATTTCTGCCTGCTGAGCAGGACAGATCGATGGCAGAGTTATGGTCACGTCATATGGAGAAATGCTCGGTCAAAAGGCAACTGCTGCGGTTTGTACATTCACGTATACTCCCTAACTTCCATAGAAAATGACTGGCTTTATACCAATTTGGTTATTCTCCCCCCCCCCCCCCCCCCCCCCCCCCCCCCCTCCCCAGCTTAGGGTCCTGTAGGGGTTTCATTTTTTTTTTGCACAATGCATGTATACAGGATGTTTCCCAATCAAGGAAAATTGTTTATAAATTAGCCACAAGCAGTTAATTAACTGGTAATTGTTATTAAAAGTTCTAACAGCAAAAGAAGACATGCTGGTGAAATTAAATTAATATTATCTTTAATGGTTAATAAAAGTCCCAAAATCCCTATTCATTTCAATTAATGTTAATAAATGTAGCATTGTTGGTTAGTTAAAAGATGCAAACTGTACTTAAGTAACTGCTTCCATTTAGAAGTTATTCAAGATTGAAATCAGTCTTGATTTTTTGATTTTCGCAATGTACTTGATTTAGTGGCCATTGTATCTCGATTTAGTGGTTTGAATTTATTAATAAATTCGGCCAAGTTGATATTATTAAAATTCAAGGAAATGTTGGAGCTTTGGAATGCCTTTAAAATGGTATGTTTTAATTAGGTGTTATCGGGAATTATTTATTCGTTTTGTTAATTTATTTAGTTTTGATTTTATTATTAAATTAATATTTTGTTTCTTTACATCAGCAGTGTCCGGCAAAATCGGGCTTGTGGGGTTATAAATTTATCACTACAAAAATTGCACGTTGTACTAAACATAACATCTTCGCGACGGTACAACCTTTTCCTTTCAAATACACTTGTTTCCACACCATTTCTCTGTGTGAAAATCGATTTTTGTGAACTTTACATTTTCCGTGCCGTGGATACAACAATGGTTAACCCCGCGGGATAGAAATCTACATTTCTCCACGTATGAGTGTTGAAAACGCGTTAAATTCGGGTTGTACATAGAGGAGTCCTGTAGCTATTATTTTGATCTGTTCGTTAATTTTTATGCCATCCGTTACGGAAATACAGTTGAACAAACTACGGGCACGTTTTCCTACTTGATTCGCGCCAATGATTTTGGCAAATCGCGTTCCGTTCCGTGTATGATTATATCATTGGCTCGAATCAAGCGGGAAAACATGCCCGTAGTTTGTTCAACTGTATCTCCGTAACGGATGAATAGAAACTAACGAACAATAGCTACAGGACTCCTCCATGTACAACCCGAATTTAACGCGTTTTCAACACTCGTACGTGGAGAAATGTAGTGCAGTTTCTTTGCAAAGGTGGTCAAGGTGTTCAGCATTTAAGGAAAATGATAGAGAGATCTGCATGAACTAACCTCAGTTTTGTAGGATAGCATTCAATAAGCACCTGAAGCTTTTCAGGGTCAAGCAATAGAGCTCTTGCTGTGTTACTAGATGGCATGATTCATACTTTAGCTTTATTCATTGGTATTATTTCTTTTCTTTGCTTCTGTTTGCTTCTGGTCTTCTTTCCAGCTGGTGAATCCCCCCCCCCCCCCCCCCCCCCCCATTAAGCTATTTTTAGAACCATTTAGCAATGCATGCAAATAGGAGAAAGTCACAACATAAAGCAGAGATTGGATTCTGGGTTAGTTCCATTCTGTCTTTGTAATCCTCTTGATCTGCTTTGACTAATTTGTCATGAACTGCTAAACTTTGATATAAGGCATTAAATGTCTACATTACCCATCTCAAAGCCATCTTTAATCATCAGCTGAGAATGGACACAAAAAACAGAATCCCCCCCACCCTCTCCCTAATAACAGCTTCTGCATTTTCCCATCATTCATTGATTCAATGAAATTGTACTTTAAATACCACTAATTCCCATTATCCTCTACAGTTCTCCAATTTCTACATCCACTGGAGGAAAGACCTTAGCAAGCAGTGTATGCTTTTTCCTTTACCAGGGCTACATGTTGCACCTTCAACCCACACATCATTGCACTCACCTTGGGCACCACTTACATTTGTAGAACATTGTGATATGCTGAAAGGTACCCACATCCAGATTATGTTATATGGGTCTCACAGCCTTCCAGATCCACCTAAATCTTCCTAAGCAACCATTGTATACCTTCCAGGCTGCAATACAACACCCAGCAGTGTGATTAAAGTGTATCTGCATGCATTGATGCTAGAAGGGTAAAAAAACAAAACACCTGTGACCTTGCTAAGTGGATCTATATATCTTTGGAATGATCAAATCCTTGTGTTGCTTAATCTATAATAAGCAATGAAACTCCACCCTCTTCTTCATATTAAACCTGAGATGTTGGTAACCTGGAAAAGTTTAAGGTTCTTAGAGGGTGTGCTGGGGTTGGATGACCACAAAGTTAATGGCTACCATGCACCCAGATACAAGATTCCCAATCCAAATAGATGAAGATAAAAACCACATATTTAGATGTGCTGGTGACACAATAGTCACCACCTACATGCACTGTCCAGGATGTCCTGAAGCAAGACCAACATGCTGTTAGCAGGCCATGTGAAATGTCCTTATGGGCAGTGTGATATATGTAGCACCCAGAATGTGCCAATTTGTGGTGTTGACATTTGCTTTTTATAATTATTAAAAACAATTGGAGTAAGGAAGCTCATCTTACATTTTCTAGGTTGGCATACCACCTTTCCATCATCACGAGCTCTCCCAAACATTGTGTATTAACTTTAGAGGCATTCAAAAACTCTGTTTCCTTGAATTTTAAAATTATCAACTGGCCAAATTTATTAATACATTCTAACCACTAAATCAAGACACATTGCAAAATTCAGAAGATTTCAATTCTAAATGAAAGCATGCAATTAATAAATTACAGTTTGCAGCTTTTACTAACCACCAAGCCTACATTTAGGGGTCTTAAGACTTCTATCAGCATTAATTAACCGTTGAAGATTATATTAATTTTATATCACCAGCATGTTTTCTTTTGCTGTTAGAATATTTAACAATCATTACCAGTTAATTAACTGCTTGTAGTTAATTTATAAACAATTTTCCTTGATTGTGAAACACCTTGTATACATGTGTCCATCACTTATAGTCAAAAAGTTGCTAACAATAATCTACATGCTCAATCTTCAACTGGGATGGAGAAGTAAGTAGTACTTTTAATATTTTCCACGGTTGAGTAGTTCAGTGTAAGGCGTTCTGTTGCCATCTCAGGTGATGCTATTCTTGGAGTCACCTTTCGTCTGATGCACAGAATGGTAGTAACAGATACAGTCAGTATGACATTATTTGCACAGCACCAAATGGAAGCAGTGACAGCAATGGAGATCCAACTAGATATACTCAAACCATCGATATGTACTGATTCAAATGTTAACAGGAGAATAGTGAAAATAAACATCCCTGGGTACCCCAGGAGGGGTGATAGCTGACAAAGAAGTATTTTAAATTGTATTTTCATTTCTTTTTCAGCTTTACAAGATAGGATACATGTTGCAAGCACAAATATGATTACCACTAAGCTGGTTATTAACACAATACACATGGAGATCGTGTAGGAATCAACAGTTATAGCAGTTGTGGCATCGCCATTTGTGCTGATGACATATTTACTAAAGAATACCATTACTGTTACGGTAGATAACATAATGCTAAGGCTGATCCCAACAACATCTGCAGAATACTTGTACCCATAAAACAGTTTGCTGATAGATCTTCTGCAATTGCACATGGTCTTTGGCATTTCATGACGCCCACTGGCATGATATAACAGGTATATGACCATTGAGTGAGCCAAGAAGAACTGCAACTGGCCCAACCAAAGTGCCAGAAAATATATCATCCTTACCCACAAAGTGTTAATGCTACAAACTTTGCCTTTGTACATGAATACAAAGCCACAAGCTATCCACATGACTGATGATATGATTAAGGACACAACCTGATATAACACAAGGCGATATATTTGCTTCAGATATAGCTTCAGGTACACCACCATCACCAAGGCAATAACTCCAATCAAGATAGCCAGACCATCACATGCTACCATTAACCACAGCTCGATTGATGAGCAGTTGTTTGAGGAGGTACATGTATTCATGTCCATTGTGAGTAATATCTGTGAAACAGAGCAGCTAATTGATTTGTCAAAATTGCCCTGACATAGGACTCTTCCATATTGCACTGATACACATTTATACAGATACATTAAGCCATATCAATACGATTTAAAGTGTCATTAATATGATTAGAAAATAGCTACCCACACTCAGAGCACAATGTTAAAGGATGGTAGAACTGTGGAAGACAGAGGCTATATTTTACATACATGTACATGTAGTATCATTATTGTATCTTGGTATTGATTAGAAATGAACAAACTAGTTGCTAACTCCTATAGGCCTCAGTCAGACATTTTTCAATACATGCTTGTGTCAAAAAAAGACTGTTCTGGTGGTCAAGTTGAAAACCCTTAGCTAGTGCAATCTTTACTGCACAAATTGAATCCAGTCTGCCATGCTTCAGCCCATCATCACATCAGTATTTGTACAGACCTACAATGTACCTGGAATACCTGAGTGTAGAAAATGCCTACCTGTTGTAATTTGATGTAAATTAAATTTAGTCAGCTGTGGTTGTAAAAATATTATAACTCATTGGAGTGTTTTATGTGCATACCTATACTGCTATATACAAACTTATATTAATAACAATAACAGTTCAACACTCAGGTCTTCCCCTCTAATGCCATCTCAGTCAATTCTGCTTTGGAGTCTCCCATTCACTAGAAGGTCTTGTCAGGAATGATCCAAGCCCAACATTTCCACATCTTGTTGGAATCTTCCTATCCAGCTAACAAAGCTCACCTCCTGTCAGTGGCTGCTCCTCATGCTCCCTCTGGCTATCGGTGGTCCCTTCCCCTGGTTTGAGCTTGCACCTGGAGTCAAACAAGTACCATGCAGATGGCCATTTGGTGGTGGCTGGGGTTGGATACTTCTGGTTGGTCCATGTGCCCATTCTGCCTTGATACTGCACTTGATCCTCTGGGTCACCCATGCTGTGACCTGCAGGCATTTGACCTCTGTCATCGTGCCCACTATAGTGTGAGTATGGAAAGAGGTCATGGCCTAACCAGAGACCTTGCCCACACCAGACCTGCTGACATCCTCATTGCTGGCTGGGACAGAGGCAAACCTGTGGCACTGGACTTGACTATTACCTCATCACTCTGCCTTGCCATCTTGGTTGAATCATGTCACCAGGCTGGTGCGGCAGCCCTTGCAGCAGAGGCTCACAAGCTCCACTCCAATGGACCCAAATGCCAAGAGTTAGGTTAGTCCTGCATCCCATTGGCAGTGGAGACTTATGGCAATTGGGGCAAGCAGGCCCATGATACCTTCTCTAGGCTGCCATCCTTCCTGGCCACTCCCCCAAGGCAGGTAGTTGTGGCGGAAAATTATTACAGATTGAATGTGGTCCTGGTTTGACCCATTGCTAGAGCCATCCTGGTCAGGGAGCTCCCACCCTCCTAACTGCTATTAGTAGTCTAATTACATGTAGTGCACTTGTGCATGTCCTATTTTTTATTTAAAAGAATAACCCAAGACGGCATTCAAACCACTCTGACCTGCATGTTACATGTATGGTTAACCATGTTTGGCTTGGGTGCAAAATGTCTAAATCAGTTTACGGGGATAGTTACGAATATCAGTTTGACATGAAGTCATGTGTACATGTACATCATGTGTACAGGTCACCATATTGAGGACTCTAGTGTGCTTTTCAGGTGAGATACTAAATCAACTAAGTTGCCAGCATGTGCACACATGCACACATGCAGTCAAAACCTAAAAAAAAAACGGTGAACATAATGTTTCACATATTCAATTTAAAACAATGCATGAAGAAGCATATAGATTGGAATTGGGATGCTTGTTAGATGAGCAATTTATCCTTCCCTTTCAGCGCTTCATACTTCTACCTCATCACAAGTCCATCTCACATGGGAAGCTAAGAACCCACTGTGAACAAGTGCCAGTAGCTAATAATATGATTATAATTATAAAGTTATCAAGGCTGTTATTGAACAATTGGCTGATCAAACTGTTGATTTGCTTCCAC
The DNA here is from genome assembly GCA_949361645.1 of Spongilla lacustris. Taxonomy (NCBI): domain Eukaryota; kingdom Metazoa; phylum Porifera; class Demospongiae; order Spongillida; family Spongillidae; genus Spongilla; species Spongilla lacustris. The sequence continues at coordinate 29,157,739 of OX442415.1, forward strand.
AACCTTCTACAATAAGTTCCTTTCCTTATGATCTAGGTGTGATAATTGGCATACAAATTGGTGAAGTAATGCATGATACATGTGTAACACTCTCGTTGGATTCAAATTCTGTGGAGGTTACTACCCGAAGGACAAACTTTATAATTTCATGCCATAATACAATAAGTTTGCAATCAGTTTTACAGAAGGAATTTTAAGGAATAGCAATCTTTTGTTACAAGGCAAACTTGCAACTGGACCCTGGGTGCAACAGTTGCATGGTAATCAAATGATAACTAACCTTAAAAGTCTGTACTGATTGAGACCTGATTGAAAAATGTAAAAGCATTCTTGGATTTCCCTTTGCTTGTCTTTCAAATAAATTTGGTATATGCCTCTGCATAACTCTTTTAGTGTAAAGGGCATATTTGTATGTATCACAAGTATAGCACATACATCTAGATGCATGAATGGACAATAACCACTTTCTGTTCTTGCTGATGGATGGAGGAGTATACTATGTAAACTTATCATATGAAGTAGTACAACTCTTCAAATTCCCGCTACACTAAACAAACTATGTTACTGAGCTAGCTAGGTCATAAGCTAGGTGTGGCACATTTTTGGTGTGGGAGAAAGTAGTAATCAGCAATTGGCAGTTTGTGGAATGATGAAATATTACAATAGTATTACAGAGCATTAGCGATAGCACATCAAACATACTCAGCTCCTGCACATAACATGTTTGTGGGGCAAACTCTTGGACTTGCTGAAAATCATTTCAGAAGTGCTCATAATGTTACAATAGGATTTTTAGACAGAAAGGTGAGAGCTAAAATTAATAAAACTTTCTAAAGTGGCTTAAAAGAAACATCAAAAGATGAGCAGGATAGAATTATGAAATTTTCTATTAAACAATCTCAAAAAATCAAGGTACTTACTAAAATGCATATTGCAAAAGAACAGGACAAGTGACGTCTTGTAGAAAAAATATAGCATGTTCGGGAAAAAACAACTGCAGAATGTGGCTGATGTAAAGGCATGCACAAGTACATGATGAGTTCCCAGGGCTACAAGATAATTAGAAAAGCATGCATGTACCCTTACTGCAATACTCAACAATCCAGCCATAATTATTGGAACATATGTGGCTTGTCAACAACCTTAATGTCCTTTACCAAGGTCAGGCCATATCAGTAAAGTGTTGCAAAAGATCAAACATGCCAAAAATCACTGCTAGGCCTACTGGAAACACGATGAAAATCAGGATTAAGGAGATGACGTTACTGCAAGACCATTTATGAGTATCTTAGTGTTGATCTGAAATCGTTATTTAGTCAATAGCTGCAGTAAAGAGAACATAAATCGTCACTATTTTGTTCATGCCGTTCACTCAAAATGCAGTGTTTGGAATGCATGCAGTGACTTTTGAGATATTAATCCTAATGATATATCTTTCTGCACCATTTTTTTTGCTCTTTTATAGAGGAAAATAAAATCGCAGCACAAAACACGAATTCGCTGAATCAGATCACTGATCGAGAGACATGGAGGAAGATGAAATGGTAGCTAGATTGTCAAGGTCGGAAATTAAATCTCAGTTGTGAGACGATGTATAAAATATCGAGCAGAGCCTGAAAAGGAACGGCCCGGGCTTCAAATAGTGTGATACGGGGAGGCTAAACGGACAATAAAGTTACCCAAAGCTATGCTGTCTTATATACATGTACGTGCTAAGAGTACCCGTGTGGAGGTCCATTCTTTATAATCACTATTACAATGTCCTACAAATACTATCTAAGTATGCATGATTAACACATTTTTTATCTTGAGGCTCGCAAAAACCTAGCTGAAGGCGGAGCCATAATCTGAAAACTGGTGCTTTAATTGGATCGATAACTTCATCCATTTTTAAAACAGGGATGCAATAAAAACTAATATAGCAGCATTAAAGTCCAAATACGTTCTATTAATGTAACTTCATATAAATATTTACGATAATCAGTCATTAAACATAATTTGATCGTTTCCTTCTATTACTGCATGGCTTGTTGCATCTTTATTTAGCATGGCTTTTGTGATTGGTATGGTGTAATGAATAACTTCACAAATCAACAGTTGTGGGTTTGTCCTTGGTTTTAGCGTTGCGTTGTTGCTGTTGCGTCACAGTGCATTTTGCAATGCGAGTATACTCATTCTGCTACTGTGGTTTAGTGGGTCCCTAAGAATTGAATATTGTGTTTACATGACTGTTGAAAGTCTACATGTAGTTATGAATAAAAAGCAATGAAAAAAGCAAATAAAAAACATTCTATAGTGGTGTATAAAACAAAACAAGATAAGGAGAAACCAAAAACCATATAGTTCTATATTTAGCGCACATGCAGTTGCTCATGTGATGTTTTTATAATCCTTGTTTCCTTGCTTTGTACACCACTATTGCCTTCAAATCCTCCGCATATATATTACCAACTTTCTCAGAGAGGATGGTTTTTGTTAACTTGTTAGTTCACTGATGTCTTGGATATCATGCGATCACGTGTTGTGTAGGCAGTAAGGGCATAGAAAGGCTAATCAGAGCAGCAAGTCAACCGAAGGATAAAAGAAATTTACCGATAAGCCGCCCCATGGCAAATGCCGTCCTATCATTTATGTTTTCCATGTACAAACAATTGATCATTTTAAAGGGCTAACTTTCTTGGACGCCCACAAAATCTAGGGAGCTGTGTTTAACGGAATACACAGAAACACCCGGCTCAAATTTAGCTAACGAGGCTACACGGCCTTTCCGTAACGGACATTAGGTTTGTAATTAGAGAATGATCGTAAACATTACGGTATATCGGCACAAAACATGCACAAAAGTTGCCATTTGTTTGGCGATTTTTTATTCCCATCCAGACGGTGACTAATAATCCAAAAACTATAGCACAAGGTTTCCCAGGGTATCTCCTCCTTATAAAAAAATCCAGCGCATTTTATACCCCTATGGATCGACGTGTATATTGATTGCGCATTATTTGGATCGTATTTTATTTACAAACTATGTTCGATTCACTCGTCTAGTACGCCACAACTGCCACATTCTAGAGCTCCAATTTTTAACATGCTAGCGTCCGAGTGTAGTTCTCGCAGTATGTGAATAGTCTCTCTCTGGACGCTTTTTCTGTGAGAAGTTGTTACCTTTGCAAAACTGTTGACATCAATAAATCATCCGCGCGAGTACTACGTGCATGGCAATATATAGGCTTTGACGATCCTGGAACTGTCTATAACTTGTGCTTATAAAAAAAACACGTTCTATTTCGCTTTGAAACCATAAGCACTGATCAATTAAAACCTGTATTTGCACCCAGTGTACATGTACATGTATATGTACACTTGTACGGTACCTCCTTTGCAGTAGCCATGGCTGTATGAGAATTTTGGCTCCCCCCTTCAATTAATGGCTGGTTGGTCATATAAAGGTCATAAAATTTTCATGGTGCAATGGCTTCAGCATAGGTCTTTAGAACCATGATTCCAGGCAGCCTGCCTGGAATTTTATTTCTTATTAGCTTAATTGCTGAGAGTGTATTTGCTAAAATGTACAGTACCAGTCAGTGAATGTATACCACCTCAATGATGAATTTTGAGTCTGTCATATGTCTAGATCATGCATCTTTAAGGTGTGGTCTTTGTAGATGGTATGCTGCTGCACAGCCAGATGGCCACATGCTTTGCAAAATTCACTTGGACATGCCAATCCCAATTATACAGTAATACAAGAGTAATTGAGAGTACTACTGTACAATGGTCAAGCAAGCTCAAAGTGAATTTCAGTCATATGTGACCATGTACATTTATAGTAAAGCAGTTGGTGAGGTCATGGGTCTGTAGTCAAGAATGCAGTGCATGCTATGGTGCACAGTGGATTTCTATACATGTCGGTCAAGCAGTGTCCATGTTGACCATAATTTGAAATTACAAAGTGCATGTTCACCACCCAGTACATATTTGGTACATGATGTACATGTACATGAAATGCAAGGACAAAGTTCAAAGGGTGAAAGGCACAATGCAACAACGCATCTGTCCTACACTGGAAGCCGGAAAACCACCGTCAAGGCGACCTTTACACTCGGCCGTTTATTTTAAACTGCAACCGCCATCTTGGAAAATGCCATATTCAAGGGGTTTAGTACAGCCGTCAGAAAAAGCGTCCATCTTAGAACACGCTATACATTTATACACCAATCTGTCCACTATACCGAGTATAAGGGATTTTCACATCTCTGTGGCAGTTGGTGCAAACAAGCCTCGTGTTCGTACCCTATTCGACACGGGTATGGTAGCTTCCGCAATTACAGTGTTGCGTAGGAGAATGCTGCCAAGACAGGACTTGCACTGTTCTCATCAGGAGAGATGGCACTATCCAGCCGTTCGTTAGTTATGTGCATCACTACAACCAAAGACTAGTAGCAAAGCGAATTCCATTCGCACGTGGTTGCCAGGTCGATAATTAGCAGGTAACTAGGTAGTTAATATTCATCACGGGCGGAGGCCTAATGTCCAACTTTTCAATGTATTGAAACGGCCGTGGCTAAGTACAAAATAAAAAATTCATCGAATTGAATTTGTCTACAGTGGAGATCATGATACTTGATCCTATAATTTTTCTGTGTGTGAAATTGATTCATTTGAATTTTTTTTCATGACAATACATAAAATCTAACAACACAGGTATGTTACATATGTGTTTCTCAATGTATACTCACAATTGATCCGCATCACGTGACTTTGTGTTAGCACTGCCATTGGTCAAAGTGAACCAACTACAATAAGAAGTGTTAGGCGAATTTCTTCCTCATTCGTTGATGAATTGTTACGAAACGCGGTACATAAGAAGAGTCGAGGTTGCCCCATCGTTTACTCGAGTTGGATTTTAAGTCCGGTAAAAGGCAACTGTTTTATCGACGCAGACGCCATATTTTGAACTGTTTTGTGTTAGGCGAACCATATCGAATTGCGCTGATTGTACGATTCAAAACTTTGCAGGAGGATAGTAAAATGATGACTGTATCGTAAGAGCACCTTTTTTAGGCGTTAAGATGCAATCTGTTACTAAAACAAATCGTAGAACGAAACCCGGCTTGACAACGAAGCCATTTGCAATGAATGACATTAAAAGTTACGTTATCTAAGTTATTCTCTAGTTATTCGTTCATGGCTGAGGGCGTAGGTAATGTTCGAACGAAAAGGTACTTTAATAAATTGCGTTTGCGTAGGCGGAAGCTGGTGAACTAAATTTCGTCGAAAATTGTGACCGTATTTAGGATTTCTCTACGAGTGCTTAAGAAGACGCGCGCTTTGTAAAGTTGTTTGCAAGGTATTTAGGACTTTATTGCTATAATACAGAACAAAAGGGGTTGCCCGATACACTATTGGTATCTAAATGTAAGCCAGCATACGGCGTTATTTTGTGTGCCTCGTTGATTTCCATAGTAATCGGTCGCGATTAGCCATTCTCTAGATTCTTAAAGCACTCACTTGAGGAAGCGTTTCCCATGTTTATTAGGTCCTAGCCTATATCAGGATAAAATTTCATGAGCTTTGGATGGTGCCCAAGGGTCCATTTATCGGCACAGGCGTTTCCTGTTGGATTGCTTAGAGCTTGACATAATAATGCTTAACCTGGTATTTCTGTGTTAGAGCCCTGTGAATTAAACTTATTTTTTGTATTTTCAACGCATACACAATCTATTTTGTTTATGTGTCAAAGAGTTGTGTGATAGTTCTATTTAATACGCACCGAATTCGTCAAGGCACGCGTTAGTTATGGAAAGTATTGTACAGCATGGACCGCCATATCATTAAAAACAGCTCAATCATAAAAATATGATGGTGCCCACACAGCGTATTTTTCAAGACAATATTTTCATGTTAGTGTATCCTAGCTATGCAGTAACATTGAGAAATACATCTACCCATAACCAGCATATGCCCAGTTATTGAAGTAGCTTTGGATCAAATGGCAGGTGCTCTCCCTGAACCTTGAACTACAAAATTCTGCATGCTACAACAGAACAAGATAAGATAATAGATATTGTAGTACACTAGCTACTTGAAGTATGTGTAATACTATATCACCATCCATTGTTCACCAAGTATGATTGCTGAGCACAATGCACCCTTGGCCTGGCTGATTACCTTTATAGAAAAGGATCTAATGTTAAATGATGGAAACGTAAGATGTAAAATTAATGGAACAATGCAGTGGTTGTGTGCACACTCTCAGAACAAGCAAGAAAATATAGCCTGGTTAAATTTTGCATTTGACAAGCTTAGAGAGTAAAGTTAGTTAGTAAACAACATGAACACTATATTGCAAGATCAGCAACTTAAAGATAAGATTCAAAAGAATGAGAACAGTTCGAGGAGGAAGATAGAAAAGAAGTTGCAATGTGTGGCAGAAAAGGAAGTTAGAATTATCAAATGAGTTTCCTAATATCTCATAATGAAAAAAAAATTAATGTAATATTTTTGAAGCGTTTTATCCAACGTTTCAGTTATTTGTAATAATAAAATAATAAAGGTAAGCATAAACAAAGCACAATAAGTAACTATACTAATAAAACGATACAGAATTCATAACAGAAGCAGCATTTCCACATTGTACTGCAACTGACTAGCCTTTGTAGCAAGTAAGAGCCTACATTGCACTCTCCCGATGCCTGCCTAAGGTGATGGTCAAGCTCTCTCCTGATGTCTCAATGGCTATGTGCGTGATCAGTTATTAATGGTCTGTATATTGAACACACCTATGGTATGTGGATCATCAAAATGTGCTATACAATGGACATATAATATGTGTAAATCAATCAAAGAAGTCTCAAGTTCCTAAAGTAATTATGGAAGAATGATGAATGTGAATAAATAGGGAGAACATTATGATATCGCTATACGGGCTATTGCCGTATTGGCAGCTAGATTATATAATGAGACAGCTAAATTTAGATGTAATGTGTATTTGACTCTGTGAACCTTATAAAGAGTACCTATGTTGTATTTTATGCAAATATGGCATCATTATCTTGAATACTTTTACAGTAGTTGCATGGAGAAGTCAAGCGGTCACAGTTTTTTATATCGCGGTCCATTCACATTGCGTACATTGTTAGTCACCAGCGACGTAATGTTTGAAACGTTATAACTTTTGAAATAGTAATCTGTTTTCCGTGGCAAAAGCATATTTTTGATGCATTCAATTTGCTCTTTTAGGCTATGCATAAAAGTTCTAGTTTTATTCATTTTCAAAAATTTATTAAAGTACCTATCTACACCCAAAACACTCAGCGCGTACCACGAATAGCTATCCAAACAACGTAATCTCTAGGGAAAACTCCTCGAGCTGAAGTAGCAAAGCAGTGAGCTAATCAGCAAGTCGATCAAAGAGAAAAACAGCTAATAGACCTTATTCGACCGCAATATGAATATATAAATGTCACACGCTCGTCCCAATATTGGTTCAATTACATCACGCGACACGAAGTTCACTAAAGGTGAGTGAGTTCAGGAACTATCAGCGATCACTTTTCAAGGCCTAAAACTTTCATGCAAGGTTGGTTCCGTTCTTTTCTATCGATTTGGTGATCCGCGTGGTGCGAGGTTATAGTTTGCCGTCCCTGTATTGAAAACAATCAATCCCTCTGGCCCTCCGTGAAAAGAGTAAAAAGGAACACCAGCGAGGTAAATAAGCTCTCTATCATACCGTGGGTGTAATAGGACTGATTTGACTTCACCTCGTTTTTTTTTAATTATAACATAATCAAGACAAGGCAATTTAATGACTTCAACTGTGAGCCCATTTTTGTAAAGATAGAACACGGAACGATAGCACCAAGCAGAATCCACGTGTAGTGATGTCTAGTGGGTGTATTGCGATATAAAGCATGTTAACACAGTGTAGGGTTGTTGAGATTCTGCGCCTCAATTGCGGAGTTGAGCTGTCATGATTTACACAGCCCTTGTGATATGCCTCGAAGAAAACACTTAGTGGGTCGGCCAAATGTCTCTTGGAGTACTGTATGTGTCTGTGGTTACCCCTAGTACACCAAGCTTCTCTTTATAGCGTAACCTTCCCACCGTATCAAGCTGCTTAATCGAATCCGACAATTCAGCCATATTCGTGCATCTCATTAACGGCGACGCCTTTCCAATATAGTATCTCATTAACGGCGACGCCTTTCCAATATAGTATCTCATTAACGGCGACGCCTTTCCAATATAGTATCTCATTAACGGCGACGCCTTTCCAATTATGTCACATGCATGTCACACATTAATATATTCATATTTGCGGTCGAATAAGGTCTATACTATTGATTGCTCGACAAGGAACCAGTTCGACTCTCTCACTTGCGACGGTTCACACAGCTTAAGCTTACCCTAATCCTGCCGATACGAATGGGAGAGAACATTTGCATTTCGGGTGTACTAAATACAATTTGCAGACGATGGCCAGGTGTGTCTTCAATGACTGAAAATAAAGATAGCCAAATATTATTAGTGTCTGAATTATTGGAATCCACCGAGATACATTTTCTGTTTGATCAGGTTGCTTGGGAAACTTATTTACATGCATAGTCAATTGCTTGATAAGGATATCTTGCCTTAGAATTTTTTTATTTAGAGTTTCCTGGTGGATTATAATAATGCAGACCATCATCCCTTACTCTAAACGTTATTTCAAGAACAGATTTGACACACGCCATCGATATCATTGGCCAATTCTATTTAGTTACAGCCGTAACGCCCGTAAGGCATGAATAGATACTAGCTGCTGTTCTTCTCTTTGATCGACTTGCTAGCTGGGCTCAGCCCGGCTATATAGATCGTATCTACGGACCACTTTGCTGCAGTGCTCAAGCTCGTGGGTCTCCCCGAGGATATTTAAGAGGTTTCCCTAGAGATTATGTTGTTTGGATAGCTATTCGTGGTACGCGCTGAGTGTTTTGGGTGTGATCTTTTCGTTCGAACATTACCTACGCCCTCAGCCTAGCCATGAACGAATAACTAGAGAATAACTTAGATAACGTAACTATCATTCATTGCAAATGGCTTCGTTGTCAAGCCGGGTTTCGTTCTACGATTTGTTTTAGCGACAGATTGCATCTTAACGCCTAAAAAAGGTGCTCTTACGATACAGTCATCATTTTACTATCCTCCTGCAAAGTTTTGAATCGTACAATCAGCGCAATTCGATACGGTTCGCCTAACACAAAACAGTTCAAAATATGGCGTCTGCGTCGATAAAACAGTTCCCTTTTACCGGACTTAAAATCCAACTCGAGTAAACGATGGGGTAACCTCGACTCTTCTTATATACCGCGTTTCGTAACAATTCATCAACGAATGAGGAAGAAAATTCGCCTAACACTTTTTATTGTAGTTGGTTCACTTTGACCAATGGCTGTGCTAACACAAAGTCACGTGATGCGGATCAATTGTGAGTGTATATTGAGAAACACATATGTAACACACCTGTGTTGTTAGATTTTAATTTTCATGTATTGTCATGAAAATAAATTCAAATGAATCAATTTCACACACAGAAAAATTATAGGATCAAGTATCATGATCTCCACTGTAAACCCATTACATACCTCCTGGTCCAGCTCCTGACGTTACCAATCACGACGCTATAGACAGTATACTATAGTAAAAAGAGCCCGGGCAGACGGCGGCAAGTCCAGACGTCAAGTAGTCAACCCCAAGTACGTAATCGCGTGACGTTACCCCCCCCACACACACACACACACACACACACAAACACACAACTGTATATACTAAATCTGACATCCTAAGTGGGGTTTATTAAACACTGCAGTCTCATGATCAGTTTTCTATTTGGAGATGAAAAACAACATCAAATATGATTCTCCTCTGACCTGCTCATAACATTGGAATGTTGACTGACTTAAGTCACCTTCAATCTATGATTAATGCCTATATCTTCTCACTAAGCATGTCTCCCTTCTTTACACTTCCAGTTCTGCATGCATGGGCCTTCCCTGTGAGTTCACATGATTATGTATGATCTAGATTAATAGGCGCGCGTATGTGTGTGTGTGTGTGTGTGTGTGTGTATGTGTGTGTATGTGTGTATGTGCGTATGTGTGTGCGTATGTGTGTGTATGTGTGGTATGTGTGTATGTGTGTGTGTGTGCGTGTGAAATAATATACAGCAGTATTGTGATCATTTCATTTGCATACTTCTGATAACACAAAAAGAGGTCTGGGCCCCAGACCCACACAAAGTAGCGGCTAAACAATGTTACATGTACATGCAAAAGTGGGCTAGTGAGTATGCCCTCGTCCCATACCCAGATATATTACTGAGCCCTTCTGCATGGTCCCCAGGCCCTGACATACAAACACAGTCACCATTCCATTGAACAAAAACTGAAGTTACTAAAACTCTTTACATTCAATTCATTGACTGCTCTGTGCCGCTTTGTGGTACTGAGTAGTAGCAACTTATCAGTGGACGCTATCCACACCACATCATACGGCCCACAGTGTGTAAGCATATTAAAACGTAACCACACCTCCTCCCCAGCCCCAACTAGTTCCAAGTGGTGTGGAAAGGACACATCAGGAGGCTGGGACCCTACAGATCACCATAAAACACTCTGAAAATAGGCAGTCTGCATTATAATATTATATATTTTTGTGTCATACCAAGCAGCTGCAGGGAAATTGAACTGGATACATGGGGGGTGGCCCTACATGCAGCATTCAATCCCACCACTAAACTCATTCATCCTGTCAGAATGGTCTCAGGGCTGGGATGCCATTCAATTCACCACCACAATCTTCACACTTGGACACTTTTCCTTTCTTTTGCTGGTACAAGACTAGTCTCGTACCCAGACCCAAATGTACAATGATAATTATCTAACATCACGTGATGTTATACGATCGTTATATACATTTGGGTCTGGGTACCAGACTCCTCCGGCCAGGAGTTTTGGATCACCAAACACAGGTAAACATTGAGTAGGCCTATATATTCGCTATTGATCGGCAGCCACCTTATTAGCCTCGGTCCCAGGCCCTGTTTTACTGGGGAGGGAAGGCAGCGAAAATTTTTGCCCCTGTAACCAGTAAAAACATGGTCAGGAGACGAGGATATCACCTTATTAAATTAAAAATAAAAAAAAATTTCCACTGTTTCACTGCGCAAACAAAAAATGTGTTTTGTTTTGTAACGAGCGTATCAATGTAATCATGAACACAGCTGCGTGAAATCCTGTTGGACTACCCGTTCTTTCCTGAAATGTTTTAACATACTTTTTTTTCCGGTGGGGGCGGCTGTTAGTCTGGGGACCAGACCATATTCTCAGTCTGGGGACCAGACCATAATTGAGAATATGGTCTGGTCCCCAGACTAGGCAGCTGTAGGTCCTCTCCAGTGTCTCACATTCAGAGCATGAGATGTCTCTGAGTCATCAGCTGATTGAAAACATTTATGTATGTGTGTGTGTGTGTTGTGTTAAACAATGCCATGTATTAATGAATGATCAGTTGTGATATAAATATGCATGACAGTTTTGTTTACCTTTTATTGTCTCTTGCCTGTGAGTTCACCTGTGTGACCTAGATGAATAGGTGTGTGTGTGTGTGTGTGTGTGTGTGTGTGTGTGTGTGTGTGTGTGTGTGTGTGTGTGTGTGTGTGTGTGTGTGTGTGTGTGTGTGTGTGTGTGTGTGTGTGTGTGTGTGTGTGTGTGTGTGTGTGTGTGTGTGTGTGTGTGTGTGTGTGTGTGTGTGTGTGTGTGCGTGTGTGCAACTGCGTGCGTGTGTGTGAAATAATCACCATTACTGTGGTCAGCATACTTCTGATAGCACAAAAAGAGGTCTGGGCTCCAGACCCACACAAAGTAGATGCATTACGTGGCTAAACAATTTTACATGCAAAAGTGGGCTAGTACTGGGGATGAGTATGCCCTAGTCCCAGGGACTAGGGACCACAAGAAATAGTCATAAGCTATGTGTTTTGAAGCAAAACACATAGCAAACAACAACCCAATTAATAAGGATTGCAACTCTATCACAGAATTAATGCCCCCCCCCCCCCCCCCCCCCCTCCCTTATTGTTTGTCCACCAGTACTAGTGCATCTTTAGTAGGCATCATGCACAAGCCCTCCTACAGGTTGGAGTTATTTTGGCGGGAGGGTGGATCAGAATTATTTTATGCTCTACCCTCACTCTGAAGTGTTAATGATCTATCTGTTCCTCTGAAGCCCAAATGCTGGGCACAGGGGTTATGAACAGGCCACTCCCCCAGGTGAACTGGTGCATGGAAGGATCACTTGGCCACACCATTTGCCCCTGGGGTAAGTTTGGGTCACGTGTGTGTGTGTGAGAGAGACAAATGTGTGTATGTGACGTTTCTGACGTGTGTGACATGTGCATGCTCATGCACGTACACAGTACTGTTACTGAAGAAGAAACATCTGAGGGAGGTCTGCCCTGTGAACTGGTGCTGGACAAAAGGACCCTCCCACTTCCTACTGTTAGGCACAATCTCCTTCCCACTATGAGGCGCTGAGCTTGGATTGACTTAAACCATTATTCACAATTCTGACACATGTAATTGATCATATTTAACCACCATACATCATACCATTGCATTTATGTGCTACTTGTGTTGGCACTATTTACCTTATCTGATAAGTGCAAAAGTGTGGCTGCAGGGCAGGCAGAGGCTAATATCTATAGGTACACATACCTCACTTCACACACTTCTACACCATTTTAGCAATTTACATTGTCTATATATTATAATTTTAAGGATGGCAGTTTTCTGGGATTTGCTAATAAACACTTTCAACACCACTATTCATGTGGTAGGTGTACATGTGGTAGGTGTTCATGTGGTAGGTGTTCATGTGGTAGTTGTTCATGTGGTAGGTGTACATGTGGTAGGTGTTCATGTGGTAGGTGTTCATGTGGTAGGTGTTCATGTGGTAGGTGTTCATGTGGTAGGTGTTCATGTGGTAGGTGTACATGTGGTAGGTGTTCATGTGGTAGGTGTTCATGTGGTAGTTGTTCATGTGGTAGGTGTACATGTGGTAGGTGTTCATGTGGTAGGTGTTCATGTGGTAGGTGTTCATGTGGTAGGTGTTCATGTGGTAGGTGTTCATGTGGTAGGTGTTCATGTGGTAGGTGTACATGTGGTAGGTGTTCATGTGGTAGGTGTTCATGTGGTAGGTGTTCATGTGGTAGGTGTTCATGTGGTAGGTGTACATGTGGTAGGTGTTCATGTGGTAGGTGTTCATGTGGTAGGTGTTCATGTGGTAGGTGTTCATGTGGTAGGTGTTCATGTGGTAGGTGTTCATGTGGTAGGTGTTCATGTGGTAGGTGTTCATGTGGTAGGTGTTCAAGTGGTAGGTGTTCATGTGGTAGGTGTTCATGTGGTAGGTGTTCATGTGGTAGGTGTTCATGTGGTAGGTGTTCATGTTAAGGTGTTCAAGTGGTAGGTGTTCATGTGGTAGGTGTTCATGTGGTAGGTGTTCATGTGGTAGGTGTTCATGTGGTAGGTGTTCAAGTGGTAGGCGTTCATGTGGTAGGTGTTCATGTGGTAGGTGTTCATGTGGTAGGTGTTCAAGTGGTAGGTGTTCATGTGGTAGGTGTTCATGTGGTAGGTATTCATGTGGTAGGTGTTCATGTGGTAGGTGCACATGTGGTAGGTGTACATGTGGTAGGTGTACATGTGGTAGGTGTTCATGTGGTAGGTGTTCATGTGGTAGGTGCTCATGTGGTAGGTGTACATATGGTAGGTGTTCATGTGGTAGGTGTACATGTGGTAGGTGTACATGTGGTAGGTGTTCATGTGGTAGGTGTTCATGTGGTAGGTGTTCATGTGGTAGGTGTACATGTGGTAGGTGTTCATGTGGTAGGTGTTCATGTGGTAGGTGTTCAAGTGGTAGGTGTTCATGTGGTAGGTGTTCATGTGGTAGGTGTTCATGTGGTAGGTGTTCATGTGGTAGGTGTTCAAGTGGTAGGTGTTCATGTGGTAGGTGTTCATGTGGTAGGTATTCATGTGGTAGGTGTTCATGTGGTAGGTGCACATGTGGTAGGTGTACATGTGGTAGGTGTACATGTGGTAGGTGTTCATGTGGTAGGTGTTCATGTGGTAGGTGCTCATGTGGTAGGTGTACATATGGTAGGTGTTCATGTGGTAGGTGTACATGTGGTAGGTGTACATGTGGTAGGTGTTCATGTGGTAGGTGTTCATGTGGTAGGTGTTCATGTGGTAGGTGTACATGTGGTAGGTGTTCATGTGGTAGGTGTTCATGTGGTAGGTGTTCAAGTGGTAGGTGTTCATGTGGTAGGTGTTCATGTGGTAGGTGTTCATGTGGTAGGTGTTCATGTGGTAGGTGTTCAAGTGGTAGGTGCTCATGCGGTAGGTGTTCATGTGGTAGGTGTTCATGTGGTAGGTGTTCATGTGGTAGGTGTTCATGTGGTAGGTGTTCATGTGGTAGGTGTTCATGTGGTAGGTGTTCATGTGGTAGGTGTTCATGTGGTAGGTGTTCATGTGGTAGGTGTTCAAGTGGTAGGTGTTCATGTGGTAGGTGTTCATGTCGTAGGTGTTCATGTACCACATGTATACTATATGCTGTCTGAATGCTCCCTCATGCTTGGTATACTATATGCTGTCTGAATGCTCCCTCATGCTTGGTATACTATATGCTGTCTGAATGCTCCCTCATGCTTGGTATACTATATGCTGTCTGAATGCTCCCTCATGCTTGGTATACTATATGCTGTCTGAATGCTCCCTCATGCTTGGTATACTATATGCTGTCTGAATGCTCCCTCATGCTTGGTATACTATATGCTGTCTGAATGCTCCCTCATGCTTGGTATACTATATGCTGTCTGAATGCTCCCTCATGCTTGGTATACTATATGCTGTCTGAATGCTCCCTCATGCTTGGTATACTATATGCTGTCTGAATGCTCCCTCATGCTTGGTATACTATATGCTGTCTGAATGCTCCCTCATGCTTGGTATACTATATGCTGTCTGAATGCTCCCTCATGCTTGGTATACTATATGCTGTCTGAATGCTCCCTCATGCTTGGTATACTATATGCTGTCTGAATGCTCCCTCATGCTTGGTATACTATATGCTGTCTGAATGCTCCCTCATGCTTGGTATACTATATGCTGTCTGAATGCTCCCTCATGCTTGGTATACTATATGCTGTCTGAATGCTCCCTCATGCTTGGCATACTATATGCTGTCTGAATGCTCCCTCATGCTTGGTATACTATATGCTGTCTGAATGCTCCCTCATGCTTGGTATACTATATGCTATCTGAATGCTCCCTCATGCTTGGTATACCATATGCTGCCTGAATGCTCCCTCATGCTTGGTATACTATATGCTGTCTGAATGCTCCCTCATGCTTGGCATACTATATGCTGTCTGAATGCTCCCTCATGCTTGGTATACTATATGCTGTCTGAATGCTCCCTCATGCTTGGCATACTATATGCTGTCTGAATGCTCCCTCATGCTTGGTATACTATGTGCACTCTGATCGTGATACCCGTTGCACTTGGCATAGTTTATAGTTTGCCCATAAGGGGGAGTAGGCGACAGCCAGCCAGTCAGGTGTGCGTAAGGGTGCTGACCCCCTACTCTGAGCCTGACTAGAACCAAGGGAAACGCTGGTCCCCGTTAGGTCAGCCCTACCCCTTGACACTGGTCAAGGTAAGGTGGTTAGGTCAGGGTAGAAGCCTGAAGGGTGCTGCCCAAGTAAAACCCCCAAATGGACTGATTAAGGGTGATTTGGTTCCAGGT
This sequence comes from Spongilla lacustris, assembly GCA_949361645.1. Taxonomy (NCBI): domain Eukaryota; kingdom Metazoa; phylum Porifera; class Demospongiae; order Spongillida; family Spongillidae; genus Spongilla; species Spongilla lacustris. The sequence continues at coordinate 29,173,577 of OX442415.1, forward strand.
AATAGTGTGAGTACACATGAAGTGTGTGTGCAGTGAAGTCATGGTGCTGATGCTAGAGTTGCTGTGTCTGAAGGACTTGTCAGTGGATGCCGGGTGTAGGTGGTGTAGGTGGTGTAGGTGGTATAGGTGGTGTAGGCAGCACTGCTCCATCTTCCCAGCCGCTGGATGGTGGATGATGGGAGGCCTGCTTGTACTGCTGCTGTTGCTGCCCCAATCCAGAGACTGCGAGTGTTGTATTTGGAGGTGTCGTACCCACCTCTGAGCATTTGGTCTTTCAAAATGGCTCTCATAGCTCTGGAGGTGAGTGGGTGGCCGGTGTGGAAGTGAAATAGGGCTGCTCTTGGCGGTGCTGTGCAGTTTTCAAAGTATGCTCGTAGTGCCATGACTGGGCATGATGCGCGATGAGTGTAACCCACGGATATTATGGTGTCTCTCCCGGTTTGGTCCATTTTCAACTTCTTGATAAGGAAGTGATCTGGCCCTCCTTGACCCAGGTGACATTGCTTCTGGTGGGGTGGAGTTTGGGGTCGAATCTGCCTCTGGTAGTCTGGGTGTACTTGCTAACCCTCAGTATCCTGAAAAAAAAACCGAAAGTGAGGGCTGCTTTCAGCATAAGCTTGTCATGACTGCTCAGTGGATCACTGTTCAGTAACATCAGCGGTTGCTCCAGCATCCCAATGGTGAGAGGCAGTCTCTTGGGCCTGAGGTACAGGCGTGGGCAGCTGGTTGGCCTGGAGGGCAAGGGAAAAGAAGCGTGATATTTGATTGCGGGACAGCATGTCCGCAATGCAGTTCAGTCTGCCTCGAAGGTGCACCAGGGAAATCGTAAAGTTGTTTCTGGCTGCAATAAAGAACAGGGTTCTTTGGAGATCCATTATGCCAGGGTGCCTTGAAGACTGGATGGGAAGGTTGTCGCAATGAAACCTGATGTGCTGTCCAGGGAGCGCTGGGGTAGCTGGTGTGGCTGGCAGTCACCTCTGAACCAGGCACCATCCAGGTAAGCACCAAATCCGAAGGAGCCAGAAGCATCAGTGTATAGCTGGAAGGAGTCAGCATCCTTCCACTCAGGCGCTGTGAACATTGAGATGCCATTCCAAGATGGTAGGAAGCTGTTCCACCATTGTAGGTCGGCTCTGGCTTCGGGGTTGAGGTGGATGTGGTGGTGTAGCCTCGTCGCTGTTGTTGAGAGCTGGATGAGACGACGCAGGAACAGGCGGCCTGCTGGGACTACCTTGGCTGCAAAGGATAGTTTCCCAATGAGAGATAGGAGCTCCCTATTGGTAGCTTTGCGTTTGCCAAGCTATGATTTGATCAGGGATGAGATATCCTGCAGCTTCTTAGGTGGCAATCTGAGCTGCTGCAGGGAGGAATCCAGAACGATGCCCAGGAAGGTGATGCAGGTCGTTGGACCTTCACACTTTTTCATGGCCACTGGGATCCTCATCGCCCTGCATACCTGGAGCATGGTTGACATGGACTCCTGGCAGGTAGGTTGGTCAGGGGGGCCGACTAGGAGAAAATCGTTGAGGTAGTGGAGTAGGATTGCCCTGTAATTGTTCTCTAGGACCCAGTGAAGTGTGCTGGCAAAGTTGTCGAAGATCCCACTCAGATGCCTAGATTGGAATCATTCTGAAGGCGGATTTTAGATCGACCTTTGCCATCCTGGCTCCTTTACTGAATCTGCTAGGGAGGGCCACTGCGTTGTCAATGGTGGAGTAGTGGATGGAGAATTCTTCATTGGCAATGAAGTCGTTGATGCTACAACCTTCTGGTGCGGACAAGTGAAGGATAACTCTCCATTTTACGTTCTTTTTCAGAACTGCTCCCAGGCCGGATGTGCGGAGGTGCTCTAGGAGCTGTTGTGAGAATGGACCGAGGATGCATCCCAGCTCCACCTCTTTTTGTAGCTCAGCATCCACGATTTCGGGGTGCTGTAGTGCAGAGGTCAGGTTGTGTGCAGTGAAGGGGAAGTGGGTATGGGATGCAGCTGGCAGCCTTAGTTTTGGACTGAGTGATTGCTGTCCACCCTACCATCCATTATATACATGTGTGACCTGGAACCATCTTTGGGGACAGTGTGTTAAATTGGATGCTAGAATTAGTTGAATGTAAGTGAGGGTTTGAATGGAAGTGAGGCTTTCCCAGGGGGTACAACCCTGGGGATTTTAGCATATTGCTCACATACCCCCAAAACATTAGTACCTAAACCAACACAAAAATGGTGCAGAAGTATGGTACATGTATGAGGTGAGGTATTGCACTTATGAGATAGCAAGGTAAATAGTGCCAACATAAGTTGCATTAAACAGCACATAAATGCAATGGTATGGTACATGGTGGTTAAATATGATCAATTGCCTGTGTCAGAATTGTGAATAATGGTCTACATGTGTACTGTTTTCAGTCAATCCTGTTGTGTTTTCAGCGCCTCATAGTGGGAAGGAGGTGGTGCCTGACAGTAGGAAGTGGGAGGGTCCTTTTGTCCAGAACCAGTTCACAGGGCAGTCCTCCATCAGATGTTTCTTCTTCAGCAACACTATGTATGTGCATGAGCAATACATACACACATCACACACGTCACATACACACACACACACACATACACACACACACACACACACACACACACACACACACACACGTGACCCAAACTTACCCCAGGTGTGGCCAAGTGACCCTTCCATGTACCAGTTCACCTGGGGGAGTGGCCTGTTCATCAGCCCTTAGCCCGGCATTTGGGCTTTAGAGGAATAGATACATCATTAACTCTTCAAAGTCATTTGTAGGAGGGAGTTGAAAATACATGCATGAACCTAGTGTGAGTCTTGTGCATGATGCCTGCTAAAGATACACTGGTTGATGGAGGGCAGCGAGGGGGGGGGGGGGGGGGGGGTTGCAACCTCCTCTTACATAATAACATGCAGAATTTATTAGATAATGTACTTATTATTCATGAACGTATTTCTCATGTTTGTATCCCCCTAAATGGTCCCCTCTCTCTCTACTACAATCCCCCCCCCCCTCCCTTTTCATTAAACCTGTATTTGCCACTGCTATATGTCAAATTCATGTCAGTTCAAACTGAAGGTAGAGGCTCTAAGGTTTGCAACAGTTGGCACAATGACATGCCCATTTACCTAATAACAGACATAAGCAGTCCAAACCACTTTGTAATAGTCTGGGGACTACAACAAATAGTCACTAGGCTAACAAGTCATATTAAAATTAGCTGTACGTGTTTCAGGACATAGCATTAATGGTACAGATGTTAGAATCTCACTGTATGAACCTACCTGGAATCATTGGACATGGGCAGATACAGCCCAGTAACCCACTGCTTGGTGCCTCTTTCATATTCTGTACATTCCAGCGATGTTAGCCTGAAGAAAAGGTAACAATGTCAATGTCAAGCAGCAGTTCTAAGCCTTCAACAGCAGCAGTTTGGCAACCTGAACATGCAAACTATGGGCACACTGGGATACTAGCAGGATCAATATTGTCTGCACATGTATCCAGTCCACACATGGGTGCCTGTTGTTCCCATATTCAGGCTGCCGTATTGCTGTGTTGCTTCCACTTTCCACCCCTGTAATGTTTTCTGGAAACCACCCCGCTCACACCCCTCTTCCTTTATCTGCCCCATCTCATTCACACCTCGGTACACAGCTCTTGTATGTAGGCATGCAGTATACTGAGCAACAACACACTTGTGGGCTAACCTCACCCTTCCAAGTTATGCAAAATCATTCACGACCACGAACAAACAAATACAAAAGCAACACCTCATGTAGTATACACACTACCAAGCACGTACCATTCTGCCATGTTTTTAAAATGAATCATTAATACGCGCTGATGTTTTATTGTTTTATCATCTATGCCTACTCATTCACACTTTTGTGGATCTGCTGTACTGCACGAGATAACTGCAGGTATATTTTACCTGGCCACTTGGCAAGTATATAGGACAAATAAATGTCAAGATAGTGTACTATTGGAAACAGCCATCTTTCAAATAACAACCCAATTATTAAGGATCAAACCAGATGCCTACTATCTCAGAATTAATGCCAGCACAACTCAAACCTGCATGTGTTGAAATGTACCTGTTATATGTTCATAGCTCTCAGAACACAGAGCAACATAATGTACCCTTGTATCATCCACACCACATAGTATGTGGGGAGGTATTGGTCAATGTGACCTGATATTTGCTATTTTGATATTATGAGTGCAGTATGATATGACTATGTGCATACAGGGCCGATGAAGGGGGGGGGGGGGGGGGGGGGGGGGGGAGGTAAGCGGGGTTAAGTACCCAAGGCCCCAAGGTATAATAGGGGCCTTGTGGTCCAAAATAGTTGCATGCAGTTTAAACGTACATGTACTACGGATGTATAACACTTGGAGATCCCCCCCCCCCCCCCCCCCCCCCCTAATTTGTATTTCCAGGGCCAATGGGACCCCCAAATGATCTGTTACCCCGGGCCTCTCACCGGCCCTGCGTGCATATGCACACACACTCAAACGGTTTTGAGCAGTTTTTGAGGTGGCTAGATGCTCAGACACAAGTGCTAATAAAGTACTTGGCACCCTACACTCAGCAGTAGAGAAAGCTCGTGTTTATCATCATAATAGTATATCAGGAGTGACATGATGTAACATGCAGATAAAAGTGTAGCATGTTTATACCCCTTCCATCCTTACTCCAATGCTGTGTATATACATCCTCCAACATTAATGCTCTTGTGCATTAATAGTAATCCACCCACTGCTGTGACGTGTATTTGGGTTTGGGTACGAGACTACAATGTACATGTATGTACTAATTGTAATCACTGATCCACCCATGCATCCTGACGATGCTTTGCAATATTATTTGCTAGCAACTTACAAAACACACAAAAATCGCAAGTGTGTGTCACAAATGGTTAGATCGAAGACACCCCATTCCCCAGCGTACAATATTTACACGGTACTACTACCGCACACGTACTGGACATATTGGACTTGGTGAAATCTCGCTGCAATGCACGTTGAATCGCATTGGTCTGGGGAACCACCAATTTCTCCCTTCACATCGTGCGATTGACGATCCTGATTCGCTCTTTAGTTCGAGTAATCCGGCCTTGCCAGCGGCTACTAGACTACCGCATCTAAATATAGGCCACAGCGACTGGGAACGAGGTGCATTCCAGTGTTATGCCACACCCACTGGTGAGAATAATTCAATGGCGGTGGATGGTGTTTCACTGAATCAAGCATTGATATCAATTTTTGTACATTTATGAGGATGAGGGGTACATCCAGTGATGATATAAAACAACACAGATGCCACATACAAAGTAAAGTTTTCAAAATAGATAACCAACCATTCGGCAGTGTTATATAACTTTCCTTGTTGTTTGGAAGTATTTTGCTGCAGCATTAAATACATACGCATGTAACGTTTTTGCACAAGCCACACAGTCAAGATGCTTTTTTCCACGGTGATTTTAGTGCGTGGGCAGTGTGGCTAACGTCACGCGATTACGTGGGGGTGGCGCCAGCGTCGAGTCGGAGACTAGTAGAGCCAGGAGCTGTACCAGAAGGTATGTGTAATGAGTTTAGACATATTTGTATTTTATAGATAGCATCGCGTGGTGCGCCAAACCATAAGCCAGATTTTGGGGACGTATAAGCAGAGATAATATATATTATCTCTGGTATAAGCGACACACCTCGCAAGAGCGAAAAATAAGGTACAAATTCATCGTGGAATTAGGAAAACTGTTGGTGTTCATAGCGCAACCATACCGCGTTCAACTATCTTATAAGACCGACCTTCACCGAATGAATTTTACTGATGAAAGCAGTGTGGTTGCGCTATGAACACCAACAGTTTTCCTAACTCCACGATGAATATAGATGCCTTATTTTTAGGGGTGAGACTACATGTACTTTGCTCTCGCGAGCCGGCATTTAGCTAAAATCGCCTATGAATTAAAAGTGGATTTCTGTGGTTCACGCAGCCATGACGTAATGTATAGACGTTTACTTCACTAACGCCAGCATTCCGCGGCAGCATGTTGGCGCTACTGAGTCTAAAGTCAGTGCATGGCCATTACTGTGCGCAGGCTAGTGGTGCCTTCATGTAGGCTAATGGTGCCTTCATGTAGGCTTGTGCATGGTGCTAGGCTTGCGATGCCTTCACAGTAGACTATAGAAATCCCGAGTTTGGATGAAATTTTTACCTAACATAAAAGGACCTAAAAATATTATTTTGTGAACAGTTAATCCAATGTTAGGTGCGCAAGACTGACAAGTTGCAAACCCAGACCCAATTTCGTTGTAATTGGAGTAACTAATAATTACCAAAATCACACGATCACATTCCTTTTCAGGTGCATATTTCCAACTACATTTGCAATGGATGTGTGTAATTATTTTAACTGTTGTTTAGCCCATACTAGAACAAAATTAAAAGTAAAACAAACTTAGGGGAGGAAAATATGGCCAAGTATGATGTTCTCCATTGTAGTTATATGCCAAACTGACTAGGGAATATATGTATATACAATATCTGTAGCAGTTACTACATAGTTACATTAAAAACTAGTGTGCGCTTTCCAAGCTATCATATATTCTGGCTGCTCTCTAATGCAGTTCATTATCTGAATGAGACCTTTAACAGTATAAGAAAATTCCCTATGACGTTTTGATACCAAGACACACTGATCTATGTAGATAAAAAAAAAATTGTCTGAGCTTCCACAGTTTCACCAAGTTAACATTGTGCTCTGAGTGTGGCTATTTTAGTATACATGTTCATAATTGTATTGATATGTTAAGACAAAAAGCAATGAATTTCTAATTAGTGGTACCATTTTTGTACAGATTCACTCACAATGGGCATGTTTACATTAAACAACTGCTCGTCAATCCAGCTGTGGTTAATGGTAGCATGTGATGGTTTGGCCATTTTGAGTGGAGCTATTGCTGTGTTGGTAGTAGTGTACCTGAAGCTATATCTGAAGCCAATGTATCGCCTTGTGCTATATCAGGTTGTGTCTTCAATCATATCATCAGTCATGTGGATCGTTTGTGGCGTTTACATATACAAAGGCAGCGTTTGCAATACTAACACTGTGTGGGTAATGGTCATATATTATCTGGCACTTTGGTTAGCCCAGCTACAGTTCTTCTTAGCTTACACAATGGTCATTTTTCTGTTACGTCACACCAATGGGCGCCGTGAAATGCCAACAAACAAATACAAGTGCGCGAGATGTATCATCAAGCTGTTTATTGAGTCCAAGTATTCTGCCGATTTTTTTGGGGTGAGCATAAGTGCTGTGTTTTCTGCTACCATAGTAGAATTTATGCTCTTTGGGAAGTATCTCCAAAGTGATACCTTCACTGTTATATCCTTAGTGTACTTGGTGTTTGTCGTGTTTTTAACCAGCATAGCGATCACCATCTTTGTGCTTGTAATGTGCATTCGATCTTGCAGCAGAGCTGCAAAGGAAATGCAACTACAATTTAACAAACTTCTTTGTCAGCTATCACCTCTTCTGGGGTACCCAGCCATGCTTGTTGTCACTGTTCTGCTGTTAGCACTTGCACTAACAAATGCTGGTGGTTTGAGTCTGTTTAGTTGGATCTCTGTCGCTGCTTCTATTTGGTGCTGCACAAATAACATCATACTAGCTGTACATGTTACTACCATTCTGTATACAAGACGAAAAGTCATGCCAACACCTGAGACAGTAACTGAACGGAGCACTTTGAACCGAACACCCACAGATAATGTTAAAAGTGGTACCTACTTCTCCATCCCAGTTGAAGATTGAATTATGGGGGCAGATAATGGACTGCACTGTTTGCAACTTTATAGTCTTAATTGATAGATATGTATAAACGTGTAATTAAAGAATGTTGTAACATGTACATTTTTTTTTTTTTTTGAGAAATACTGCATGCATGTGCAATTTTGACCCAGTCTCCGAGAAACATACTCTATAAGTCAGTGACCTATATATTCATATAGTCCTACATTCTGTGCATGGTGAAGTGTCTACATCATCAGCATACCAGTCTGCGACCTGCTTGACTTCAAGATTAAACCATGAATTAGGGATAGAATGTATAATATAAATTATGTACATTGGCATAGCCAGATGATATCAACCGGGTAAGGTAAACTGCCATATTGATTATGTCATGAATGATCATCTTTCATTAATACATGGCATTGTGGGTTAATACAGCTAACACACACATGCATACCAATCTTCTTAGTCAGTTGGTGACTCAGAGGCATCACATGCTTATCACATGCTTATCACATGCCTCATGCTTATCACATGCTCTGAATGTGAGACGCTGGTGAGGACCTACAAGCTTCAGCTTGGCCATCTTGACCATGAGGAGTGCCACACCCACCTTCGCTGTGTGCCATATGACTTCACCACAAAGTTTGGTGCCAACAAGGACCTTGAGTACTTCCTGAACCAGGGCAAGGAGAGTAGTATGCAGTCCAGACTAGACAAGTATGGATACATATTGTCCACTGACACATGTACACACACACACACACACACACACACACACGCGCACATGCACACACACACATACAACACACACACACACACACATACACACACACAGCTATTCTCCCACAAAGCTGCACATAGCTTTCCATGAACTGGATGAAAAGAGTTTTGGCAACTTCAGTTTCTGCTCAAAGGAAGGGCTTCTGAAGGTGACTGTGTATTTGTGTTTGTCATGATCTACACCACTGTACACATACATGTGCATCATTACAATTCCACCTAAACCAGCAGTAATTGATACCTACACATACTTGCAATGCAAGTGTAAACACACATATATGTATCCAATGCTAGCAGAACTATCTGTAATGGTGTCTGTATCAATGTACACAACGGCCCTGTCCGATACCTTCCTGGAAGGTGGTAGGTGTACATGTGGTAGGTGTTCAGGTGGTAGGTGTTCATGTGATAGGTGCTCATGTGGTAGCTGTTCATGTGGTAGGTGTACATGTGGTAGGTGTTCATGTGGTAGGTGTTCATGTGGTAGGTGTTCATGTGGTAGGTGTACATGTGATAGGTGTTCATGTCGTAGGTGTTCATGTACCACATGTACACCTACCACATGTACACCTACCACATGAACACCTACCACATGTACACCTACCACATGTACACCTACTACATGAACACCTACCACATGAACACCTACCACATGTACACCTACCACATGAAACCCCCAAATGGATTGATTAAGGGTGATTTGGTTCCAGGTAATAGTGTGAGTACACATGAAATGTGTGTGCAGTGGAGTCATGGTGCTGATGCTGAAGGACTTGTCAGTGAATGCCGGGTGTAGGTGGTATAGGTGGTGTAGGCAGCACTGCTCCATCTTCCCAGCCGCTGGATGGTGGATGGTGGGAGGCCTGCTTGTACTGCTGTTGTTGCCACCCCAAATCCTGAGACTGTGAGTGTTGTATTTGGAGGTGTCGTACCCACGTCTGAGCATTAGGTCTTTCAAAATGGCTCTCATAGCTCTGGAGGTGAGTGGGCGACCGGTGTGGAAGTGAAATAGGGCTGCTCTTGGCGATGCTGTGCAGTTTTCCATAGTATGCTTGCAGTGCCATGACTGGGCATGATGCTTGCAGTGCCATGACTGGGCATGATGCTCGTAGTGCCATGACTGGGCATGATGCTCGTAGTGCCATGACTGGGCATGATGCTCGTAGTGCCATGACTGGGCATGATGCTTGTAGTGCCATGACTGGGCATGATGCTCGTAGTGCCATGACTGGGCATGATGCTCGTAGTGCCATGACTGGGCATGATGCACGATGAGTGTAACCCACGGATATTATGGTGCCTCTCCCGGTTTGGTCCGTTTTCGACTTCTTGATAAGGAAGTGATCTGGCCCTCCTTGACCCAGGTGACATTGCTTCTGGTGGGGTGGAGTCTGGGGTCGAATCTGCTTCTGGTAGTCTGGGTGTACTTGCTAATCCTCAGTAACCTTAAAAAAAAAAACGAAAGTGAGGGCTGCTTTCAGCATAAGGTTGTCATGACTGCTCAGTGGATCACTGTTCAGTAACCTCAGCAGTTGCTCCAGCATCCCAATGGTGAGAGGCAGTCTCTTGGGTCTGAGGTGGGCTGGGCCCTGGGAGCGTTGCATGCCTCTGATGGCCAGGTTCAGTGTTGGGTTGTTGTGGGCTGGACTGCTGAACCCACGAGTAAGATGGAGGTGAGTGACGGCTGCCAGGTACACCTGGATGGTGTTAGCCTGGAGTACTTGGCAGAGATAGGCAGCTTGGACCCTGGAAGAGGGGTCAGATTGAACTGGGTGCAGAAGGTGTAGTACTTCCTGATCCCTGCCCTGTAGGTGGTGGGGGCCACGGCTCTGGGCAGGAGGTGTCTGAGGCGGCCTTCTAGAGCTCTGCCAGCTCCGGAGGTACAGGCATGGGCAGCTGGTTGGCCTGGGGGGCAAGGGAAAAGAAGTGTGACATTTGATTGTGGGAAGCACGTCCGCAATGCAGTTCAGTCTGCCTGTGAGGTGCACCAGGGAAACTGTAAAGTTGTTTCTGGCTGCAATAAAGAACAGGGTTCTTTGGAGATCCATTATGCCAGGGTGCTTTGAAGACTGGTTGGTCCATGCATGGACTATGGGCAGGTTGTCGCAATGAAACCTGATGCACTGTCCAGGGAGTGCTTGGGTAGCTGCTGGTGTGGCTGCCAGTCACCTCTGAACCAGTGCAGGCACCATCCAGGTAAGAGCCAAATCCGAAGGAGCCAAAAGCATCAGTGTACAGCTGGAAGGAGTCAGCATCCTTCCACTCAGGTGCTATGAACATTGAGATACCATTCCAAGATGGTAGGAAGCTGTTCCACCATTGTAGTGGCTTCGGGGTTGAGGTGGATGTGGTGGTGTAGCCTTGTCGCTGTTGTTGAGAGCTGGATGAGACGACGTAGGAACAGGCGGCCTGCTGGGACTATCTTGGCTGCAAAGGATAGTTTCCCGATGAGAGATAAGAGCTCCCTCTTGGTAGCTTTGCGTTTGGCAAGCCATGATTTGATCAGGGATGAGATATCCTGCAGCTTCTCTGGTGACAATCTGAGCTGCTGCAGGGAGGAGTCCAGTACAATGCCTAGGAAGGTGATGCAGGTCGCTGGACCTTCACGGCCACTGGGATCCCCATCGCCTTGCATACCTGGAGCACGGTTGACATGGACTCCTGGCAGGTAGGTTGGTCTGGGGGGCCGACTAGGAGAAAATCTTCGAGGTAAGTGGAATAGGATTGCCCCGTAATTGTTCTCTAGGACCCAGTGAAATGTGCTGGCAAAGTTGTCGAAGATCCCACTCAGACGCCTGCATGGATTGGAATAATTCTGAGGGCGGATTTTAGATCGACCTTCACCATCCTGGCTCCTTTACTGAATCTGCTAAGAAGGGCCACTGCGTCGTCAATGGTGGAGTGGTGGATGGAGAATTCTTCCTTGGCAATGAAGTCGTTGATGCTACGACCCTCTGGTGCCGACAAGTGAAGGATAACTCTCCATTTTCTGTTCTTTTTTGGAACTGCTCCCAGGCCAGATGTGCGGAGGTGCTCTAGGGGCCGTTGTGAGAAGGGGCCGAGGATGCATCCCAGCTCCACCTCTTTTTGTAACTCAGTGTCCACGATTTTGGGGTGCTGTAGTGCAGAGGTCAGGTTGCGTGCAGTGAAGGGGAATTGGGTATGGGATGCAGCTGGCAGCCTTAGCTTTGGACTGAGTGATTTGTGCCCACCCTGCCATACTTTATATACATGTGTGACCTGGAACCATATCAGGTGTCAATATCTTTGGGGACATTGTGTTAGATTGGATGAAGGAATTAGTTGAATGTAAGTGAGACTTTAAGGGGTTTAGATATGAATGGAGGCGAGGCTTTCCCTAGGCTCAGGGTTGAATGGAAGTGAGGCTTTCCCAGGGGGTGCAACCCTGGGGATTTTAGTATATTGCTCACATACCCCCAAAACATCAAACCAAGTTTAGTACCTAAACCAACACAAAAATGGTGCAGAAGTATGGTACATGGATGAGGTGAGGTATTGCACTTATCAGATAGCAAGGTAAATAGTGCCTACACAAGTTGCATTAAACAGCACATAAATGCAATGGTATGGTACATGGTGGTTAAATATGATCAATTGCCTGTGTCAGAATTGTGAATAATGGTCTACATGTGTACTGTTTTCAGTCAATCCGAGTTCAGCGCCTCATAGTGGGAAGTAGGTGGTGCCTAACAGTATGAAGTGGGAGGGTCCTTTTGTCCAGCACCAGTTCACAGGGCAGTCCTCCATCAGATGTTTCTTCTTCAGCAACACTATGTATGTGCATGAGCAATACATACACACATCACACATGTCACATACACACATATCTCTCACACACACATGCACACACACACACACACACACACACACACACACACACACACACACATGTGACCCAAACTTACCCCAGGTGTGGCCAAGTGACCCTTCCATGTACCAGTTCACCTGGGGGAGTGGCCTGTTCATCAGCCCTTAGCCCGGCATTTGGGCTTTAGAGGAATAGATACATCATTAACTCTTCAAAGTCATTTGTAGGAGGGAGTTGAAAATACATGCATGAACCTAGTGTGAGTCTTGTGCATGATGCCTGCTAAAGATACACTGGTTGATGGAGGGCAGCGGGGGGGGGGGGGGGGGGGGGGGGGGGGTTGCAACCTCCTCTTTTGGTCTATTACATAATAACATGCGGAATTTATTAGATAATGTACTTATTATTCATGTATTTCTCATGTTTGTATCCCCCTATTTTTGTTTTCAAATACAGTAATGTGAAAGTACAACTCTTGAGACAACATTGGATGCATTTTGTGAGAGATCATTCAGCTCGCTGGATGCTACAAATGCGGCGATATAAAAGGGGTCCATTCCAATGAAACCTTAATTCATCATCATAGTCATGCTGCCCTTCCTCATCACTGCAGGCTGAGTTACTAGTACGTTTACAAATTGACAACAACCACAAAGACCCTGCTGCACTTCTTCCTCATCGGATGGCTATCACAGTTACAAGCAAGTCTAGTGTCATATTATGAGCAATGGTCCCCTCTTTGGTGACTCTCACTACTACAATCCCCCCCCCCCCCCCCCCCCCCCCCCCCCTTTTCATTAAACCTGTATCTGCCACTGCTATATGTCAAACTCATGTCAGTACAAACTGAAGGTAGAGGCTCTACGGTTTACAACAGTTGGCACAATGACATGCCCATTTACCTAATAACAGACATAAGCAGTCCAAACTACTTTGTAATAGTCTGGGGACCACAAGAAATAGTCACTAGGCTAACAAGTCATATTAAAATTAGCTGTACGTGTTTCAGGACATAGCATTAATGGTACAGATGTTAGAATCTCACTGTATGAACCTACCTGGAATCACCGGACATGGTCAGATTCAGCCCAGTAACCCACTGCTTGGTGCCTCTGTCATATTCTGTACATTCCAGCGATGTTAGCCTGAAGAAAAGGTAACAATGTCAATGTCAATGTAGTAGTTCTAAGCTTTCAACAGCAGCAGTTTGGCAACCTGAACATGCAAACTATGGGCACACTGGGATACTAGCAGGGTCAATATTGTCTGCACATGTATCCAGTCCACACATGGGTGCCTGTTGTTCCCATATTCAGGCTGCCGTATTGCTGTGTTGCTTCCACTTTCCACCCCTGTAATGTTTTCTGGAAACCACCCCGCTCACACCCCTCTTCCTTTATCTGCCCCATCTCATTCACACCTCGGTACACAGCTCTGGTACGTAGGCATGCAGTATACCTACTGAGCAACAACACACTTGTGGGCTAACCTCGCCCTTCCAAGTTATACAAAATCATTCACGACCACGAACAAATACAAAAGCAACACCTCATGTAGTATACACACTACCCCGCACATACCGTTCTGCAATGTTTTTAAAATGAATCATTAATACGCGCTGATGTTTTATCATCTATGCCTACTCATTCACACTTTTGTGGTTCTGCTGTACTGCGCGGGATAACTGCAGATTTATTTTACCTGGCCACTTGGCAAGTATATAGGACAAATAAATGATCAAGATAGTGTAGTATTGGAAACAGCCATCTTTCAAACAACAACCCAACTATTAAGGATAACAACCAGATGCCTACTATCTCAGAATTAATGCCAGCACAACTCAAATCTGCATGTGTTGGAATGTACCTGTTATAAGCACATCCGTGTTCATAGCTCTGAAGAACACTCTAGCAACACAATGTACCCTTGTATCATCCACACCACATAGTATGTGAGGAGGTGTTGGTCAATGTGACCTGATATTTGCTATTTTGATATTATAAGTGCAGTATGATATGACTATGTGCATACAGGGCCGATGAAGGGGTGGGGGGGGGGGGGGGGGGGGGGGGTAAGCAGGGTTAAGTACCCAAGGCCCCAAGGTATAATAGGGGTCCTGTGGTCCAAAATAGTAGCATGCAGTTTAAACATACATGTGCTATGGATGTATAAAACTTCGAGATCCCCCCCCCTCCCCCCCATTTGTATTTCCAGGGCCAATGGGACCCCCAAATGATCTGTTACCCCGGGCCTTTCACCAGCCCTGTGTGCATATGCACACGCACACACAAACGGTTTGAGCAGTTTTTGAGGTGGTTAGATGCTCAGACACAAGTGCTAAATAAAGTACTTGGCACCTTACACTCAGCAGTAGAGCAAGCTCGTGTTTATCATCATAATAGTATATCAGGAGTGACATGATGTAACATGCAGATAAAATTTTATACCCCTTCCATCCTTACTCCAATGCTGTGTATATACATCCTCCAACATTAATGCTCTTGTGCAAACATTAACCCCTCCCGCTTACTCAAGTTATGACAGCTCACGTGATTACTATATGATATCATGATACATGTACGTACTAATTGTAATCACTGATCCGCCCCTGCATCCTGACGATGCTTTGCAATATTATTTGCTAGCAACTTACAAAACACACAACAGTCGCAAGTGTGTGTCACAAATGGTTAGATCGAAGACACCCTATTCCCCAGCGTGCAATATTTACACGGTACTACTACCGCACACGTACTGGACATATTGGACTTGGTGAAATCTCGCTGCAATGCATGTTGAATCGCATTGGTCTGAGGAACCACCAATTTCTCCCTTCACATCGTGCGATTGACGATCCTGATTCGCTTTTAAGTTCGAGTAATCTGGCCCTTGCCAGCGGCTACTAGACTAGCGCATCTAAATATAGGCCTATTTACCCACAGCGATGGGAACGAGGTGCATTCCAGTGTTATGCCACACCCACTGGTGGTCAATGGCGGTGTTTCACTGAATCAAGCATTGACATTAATTTTTGTACATTGATGAGGATGAGGGGTACATCCAGTGGTGGTATAAACAACACACAGACGCCACATACAAAGTAAAGTTTTCAAAGTAGTTAACCAACCATTCGGCAGTGTTATATAACTTTCCTTGTTGTTTGGAAGTATTTTGCTGCAGCATTAAATACATACGCATGTAACGTTTTTGCTCAAGCCACACAGTCAAGATGGTTTTTTCCACGGCGATTTTAGTGCGTGGGCAGTGTGGCCATAGATATTATAGTTACATCTATGGTGTGGCTAACGTCACGCGATTACGTGGGGGTGGCGCCTCTTGCCGCAGGCGCTAGCGTTGAGCCGGAGACTAGTAGAGCCAGGAGCTGTACTAGAAGGTATGTGTAATGGTTTAGACCTATTTATATTTCGATGGATTTTATAGATAGCATCGCGTGGTGCGCCAAATCATAAGTAAGATTTTGGGGACGACACACCTCGCAAGAGCGAAAAATAAGGCATATATTCATCGTGGAATTAGGAAAACTGTTGGTGTTCATAGTGCAACCATACCGCTTTCAACTATCGAAAGGACCGACCTTCACCGAATGAATTTTACTGATAAAAGCAGTGTGGTTTTCCTAACTCCACGATGAATATAGATGCCTTATTTTAATACCGCGTTTACACGACGATGGTACAGTACGGAACGGCTCAGCATGGCACGGTACGGAACGGTTATCGAGTAACGTTTACACGTGTTTGTGGCTATGTGGTATAGAATGGTTTTTAAAAAGCAATTCCGTAATTAACTACAATCATTGCCAGAAATCAAAATGGATGCCTTGTTTACAACGTTCCGTGCAATCGAGAAAAGGAGGCATCAGATGCACAAAAGAAGGAGAGCGATTATTTTCTCGTAACATACGCAATATTATGGCAATGGCCATCCAATACACCTCAAATGGCCTCAGTAACCGATCTTGTTGTACACCAATTGATTTTTTCCCCCAATTTTCCAGTTGCACATGCATCGATTCCTCTCCCCAAATCTTTATCACCCGTTTGTTTCGTCCAATCCACCATTTTAATACTATGGAAACCAGTTCTACGCATGCTCAATTGCTATCATATCCCGATCTACCACAATCGAGTCGTGCCGTGCCGGGTAGCCCGGTTATTGCAACCGTGTTGGCTCGGCACGGTTTTGACAGGGTTTACACGTGAAATTTTTACCGAACCGTACCGTGCCGAGCCGTAGCGTATCGTGCTGGCACGGAAAAATTGTGTCGTGTAAACGGGGTATTATACCCCGTTTACGGAAAAATTGTGTCGTGTAAACGGGGTATTTGACCCCGTTTACACGACACAATTTTTCCGTGCCAGCACGATACGCTACGGCTCGGCACGGTACGGTTCGGTAAAAATTTCACGTGTAAACCCTGTCAAAACCGTGCCGAGCCAACACGGTTGCAATAACCGGGCTACCCGGCACGGCACGACTCGATTGTGGTAGATCGGGATATGATAGCAATTGAGCATGCGTAGAACTGGTTTCCATAGTATTAAAATGGTGGATTGGACGAAACAAACGGGTGATAAAGATTTGGGGAGAGGAATCGATGCATGTGCAACTGGAAAATTGGGGGAAAAAATCAATTGGTGTACAACAAGATCGGTTACTGAGGCCATTTGAGGTGTATTGGATGGCCATTGCCATAATATTGCGTATGTTACGAGAAAATAATCGCTCTCCTTCTTTTGTGCATCTGATGCCTCCTTTTCTCGATTGCACGGAACGTTGTAAACAAGGCATCCATTTTGATTTCTGGCAATGATTGTAGTTAATTACGGAATTGCTTTTTAAAAACCATTCTATACCACATAGCCACAAACACGTGTAAACGTTACTCGATAACCGTTC
The DNA here is from genome assembly GCA_949361645.1 of Spongilla lacustris. Lineage (NCBI taxonomy): Eukaryota > Metazoa > Porifera > Demospongiae > Spongillida > Spongillidae > Spongilla > Spongilla lacustris. The sequence goes on from OX442415.1 coordinate 29,190,920, forward strand.
CGTACCGTGCCATGCTGAGCCGTTCCGTACTGTACCATCGTCGTGTAAACGCGGTATTAGGCTCTTACGAGGTGAGACTAATTCGCTCTCGCGACTCCGAATTAAAAGTGGATTTCTGTGGTTAGCCATGACGTAATGTATAGAGATTCTATTACGTCTACATCACTAACGCCAGTATTCCGCGGCAGCATGTTCGCGCTACTGAAGTCAGTGCATGGCCACTACTGTGCGCAGGCTAGTGGTGCCTTCATGTAGGTACTTTAATAAATTGCGTTTGCGTTGATCTAAATCTCGTCGAAAATTGTGACCGTATTTAGGATTTCTCTACGAGTGCTTAAGAAGACGCGCGCTTTGTAAAGTTGTTTGCAAGGTATTGAGGACTTTATTGCTAGAATACAGAACAAAAGGGGTTGCCCGATACACTATTGGTATCTAAATGTAAGCCAACATACGGCGTTATTTTGTGTGCCTCATTGATTTCCATAGTAATCGGTCGCGATTAGCCATTCCCTAGATTCTTAAAGCACTCACTTGAGGAAGCGTTTCCCGTGTTTATTAGGTCTTAGCCTATATCAGGATAAAGTTTCATGAGCTTTGGATGGTGCCCAAGGTGTTTACTGTTGGATTGCTTAGAGCTTGACAGAATAATGCTTAACCTGGCATTTCTGTGTTAGAGCCCTGGGAATTAGACTTATTTTTTGTATTTTCAACGCATAGATAATCTATTTTGTTTATGTGTCAAAGAGTTGTGTGATAGTTCTATTTAATACGCACCGAATTCGTCAAGGCACGCGTTAGTTATGGAAAGTATTGTACAGCATGGACCGCCATATCATTAAAAACAGCTCAATCATCAAAATATGATGGTGCCCACACAGCGTATAAGACAATATTTTCATGTTAGTGTATCCTAGCTATGCAATAACATTGAGAAATACATTTACCCATAACCAGCATATGCCCAGTTATTGAAGTAGCTTTGGATCAAATGGCAGGTTTGAAAATTACTGCTCTCCCTGAACCTTGAAGTAAAAAATTCTGCATGCTACAACAGAATATGATAAGATAAGATAATAGATATTGTAGTACACTAGCTACTTTTAAAGGTGTGTAATATGTGTATTATAGGCACAGTTGCATGGCTACCTTGAAGGTACTTTAGCTCATTTATCACCATCCATTGTTCACCAAGTATGTTTGCTGAACACAATGCACCCTTGGCCTGGCTGATTACCTTTATAGAAAAAACATCTAATGTTAAATGATGGATGTAAATTATGCAGTGGTTGTGTGCACACTCTCAGAACAAGCAAGAAAATATAGCCTTTTTGCATCGCCAAGCTCAGAGAGTAAAGTTAGTTAGTAAACAACATGAACACAACATTTCTATATTGCAAGATCAGCAACTTAAAGATAAGATTCAAGAGAAGGAGAGCAGTTCAAGGAGGAAGATGGAAAAGAAGTTGCAATGTGCATGTGGCAGAAAAGGAAGTGGAATTATCAAATGAGTTTCCTAATATCTCATAATTACCTCCCCACTCACTCCTGCCACTTTGCATGACGCGTGTAATTCAGCAGGTGTTGCAGCTCACAAAGCAGAGTGCCGAAAGCACTCTTCCAATGACCCGAAGTGTCAGGAGCTAGGGTGGGTATGCGTTCCTCTGGCAGTGGAATCGTATATGGGAACTGGGGTAAAGAGGCCCAGAACACCTTCGCTAGACTAGCTTCCATCCTCTCGATCTTCCTGCACTGCCCCAAGGCAAAGGTCTTGACAGAGATTTATGGGTGGTTGAATACTTCATTAGTGAGGTCAGTAGCTAGGGCAATCCTGTCCAGAAGATGCGTTCCAGGTTAAAGAGTGTAGCTTTAGAGTGGGACTGTACATACAGTACATACATAGTCTAATGATATGTAATACTGCTGTTGTATTTTCTGTGTAATAATAATCATAATTATTAAAGCATTTTATCCAACATGTCAGTTATTTGTAATAATAAAATAATAAAGGTAAGCATAAACAATGCACAATAAGTTACTATACTAGTAAAAAGATACAGAAAAATGTCTACCACTGCATGCATGCTGGCCCACAGAATCCATAATAGAAGCAGCATTTCCACATTTGTACTGCAACTGATAGCCTTTGTAGCAAGTAAGATTAGGCATTGCACTCTCCCGATGCCTGCCTAAGGTGATGGTCAAGCTCTCTCCTGATGTCTCAATGGCTATGGGCATGATCAGCTATTAATGGTCTGTATATTGAACACCTATGGTATGTGGATCATCAAAATGTGCTATACAATGGACATATAATATATGTAAATCAACCAAAGAAGTCTCAAGTTCCTAAAGTAATTATTACACATTGGAAGAATGATGAATGTGAATAAATAGGGGATAATATTATGATATTGCTATACAGGCTATTGCCGTATTGGCAGCCAGATTATATAATAAGATACCTAAACTTAGATATAATGTGTATTTGACCCTGTGAACCTTATAAAGAGTACCTAAGTTGTATTTTATGCAATTATGGTATCATTATATTGAATACTTTTACAGTAGTTGCATGGAGAAGTCAAGCGGTCACAGTTTTTTATATCGCGGTCCATTCACATTACGTACATTGTTAGTCACCCGCGATGCAATGTTTGAAACGTTATAACTTTTGAAATAGTAATCTGTTTTCCATGGTAAAAGCGTATTTTTGATGCATTCAATTTGCTCTTTTAGGCTATGCATTAAAGTTCTAGTTCTATTCATTTTCAAAAATTTATTAAAGTACCTACTTCATGAAGGCTAATGGTGCCTTCATATATGTAGGCTTGTGCATGGTGCTATGCTTGCGGTGCCTTCACAATAGACTAAATTTTGTGAACAGTTAATCCAATGTTAGGTGCGCAAGACTGACAAGTTGCAAACCCAGACCCAATTTCGCTGTAAATCATTCAAAACCGATGCAGAAAGTTGATTTCGAGAGGAGTAACTAATAACCTTATAAAATAATTACCAATATCACATGATCACATTCCTTTTCAGGTGCATATTTCCAACTACATTTGAAATGGATGTGTGTAATTATTTTTAGCATATACTAATTAAAAGTAAAACAAACGTAGGGGGGAGGGGGGGGGGAGGGGGGAAATATATATGGCCAAGTATGATGTTCTCCATTGTAGTTATATGCCAAACAAGGAAATACATGTATATACAATATCTGTAGCAGTTACTACATAGTTACATTAAAAACTAGTGTGCGCTTTCCAAGTTATCGTATATTCTGGCTGCTCTCTAATGCAGTTCATTATCTGAATGAGACCCTTAACAGTATAAGAATATTCCCTATGACGTTTTGATACTAAGACACACTGATCTAAGTAGGTAAAAAAAATTGTCTGAGCTTCCACAGTTTCACCAAGTTAACATTGTGCTCTGAGTGTGGCTATTTTAGTATACATGTTCATAATTGTATTGATATGTTAAGACAAAAAGCAATGAATTTCTAATTAGTGGTACCATTTTTGTTTCACAGAATCACAGATTCATTCACAATGGGCATGTTTACATTAAACAACTGCTCGTCAATCCAGCTGTGGTTAATGGTAGCATGTGATGGTTTGGCCATTTTGAGTGGAGCTATTGCTGTGTTGGTAGTGGTGTACCTGAGGCTATATCTGAAGCCAATGTATCGCCTTGTGCTATATCAGGTTGTGTCTTCAATCATATCATCAGTCATGTGGATCGTTTGTGGCGTTTACATATACAAAGGCAGCGTTTGCAATACTAACACTGTGTGGGTAATGGTCATATATTATCTGGCACTTTGGTTAGCCCAGCTACAGTTCTTCTTAGCTTACACAATGGTCGCTTTCCTGTCACTTCACACCAATGGGCGCCGTGAAATACCAACAACCATATGCAAGTGCAAGAGATGTATCCACAAGCTGTTTGTTGAGTACAAGTATTGTGCCGATATTGTTGGGGTGAGCCTAAGTGCTACATATTCTACTATCGTAGTAGCATTTATGCTCTATGCGAAGTATTTACCCATTGATACTTTTACTTATGAATCCTTTGGGCTGTTGGTGTTTTCAGTGTTTTTAACCAGCATAGTGATCACCATCTTTGTGCTTGTAATGTGCATTCGATCTTGCAGCAGAGCTGCAAAGGAAATGCAGTTACAATTTAACAAACTTCTTTGTCAGCTATCACCACTTCTGGGGTACTCAGCCATGTTTGTTTTTACTGTTCTCCTGTCAGCACTTGCACTAACAAATGCTGGTGGTTTGAGTCTGTTTAGTTGGATCTCTGTCGCTGCTTCCATTTGGTGCTGCACAAATAACATCATACTAGCTGTACATGTCACTACCATTCTGTATACCAGGCGAAAAGTCATGCCAACACCTGAGACAGTAACTGAACGGAGCACTTTGAACCGAACACCCACAGATAATGTTAAAAGCGGTACCTACTTCTCCATCCCAGTTGAAGATTGAATTATGGGGGCAGATAATGGACTGCACTGTTTGCAACTTTATAGTCTTAATTGATAGATATGTATAAACTTGTAATTAAAGAATGTTATTACATGTACATTTTGAGAAATACTGCATGCATGTGCAATTTTGAATTTTGAGAAATACTGCATGCATGTGCAATTTTTACCCAGTCTCCGAGAAACATACTCTATTATAAGTCAGTGACCTATATATTCATATAGTCCTGCATTCTGTGCATGGTGAAGTGTCTACACCGTCAGCATACCAGTCTGGGACCTGCTTGACTTCAAGATTACACGATGCATTAGGGATAGAATGTATAATATAAATTATGTACATTGGCATAGCCAGATAATACCAACCGGGTAAGGTAAACTGCCATATTGTTTATGTCATGAATGATCATCTTTCATTAATACATGGCATTGTGGGTTAATACAGTTAACACACACACACATATAAATCTTCTTAGTCAGCTGATGACTCAGAGGCATCACATGCTTGTCACATGCTTATCCCATGCCACATGCTTATCACATGCTCTGAATGTGAGGACCTACAAGCTTCAGCTTGGCCATCTTGACCATGAGGAGTGCCACACCCACCTTTGCTGTGTGCCATTTGACTTCACCACAAAGTTTGGTGCCAACAAGGACCTGAGTACTTCCTGAACCAGGGCAAGGAGGGTAGTATGCAGTCCAGACTGGACAGGTATGGATACGTGTTGTCCACTAGTACTGATATGTTGTTACCACACACACACACATACACACACATGGACACACACATACATACAACACACACACACACATAACACACACACACAACACAAACACATACACACACACACACAGCTATTCTCCCACAAAGCTGCACATAGCGGTCCATGAACTGGATGAAAAGAGTTTTGGCAACTTTGTATTTGTGTTTGTCATGATCTACACCACTGTACACATACATGAACCAGCAGTAATTGATACCTACACATACTTGCAATGTAAGTGTAAACATACATATATGTGTCCAATGCTAGCAGAACTATCTGTAATGGTGTCTGTATCACTGTACACAACGGCCCCGTCCAATACCTTCCTGGAAGCTATTTTGTGCTGTGGTGCTTAGGTAACCATAGCTGCAGTGTGTGTGTGTGTGTGTGTGTGTGTGTGTGTGTGTGTGTGTGTGTGTGTGTGTGTGTGTGTGTGTGTGTGTGTGTGTGTGTGTTGAGCATTGTGTGGATTGAAGGTTCTAATGGCCAAATAGAAGCACCACACAAAGGCATGATCAATTCCACATGGAATGCCTTCATAATCAAGCCATGGAGTCTAAACCAGCAGTCTTCCCCCTGTGTGCACTGCCATGGCAGCTCATCTCTCAGTTGTACAACTGCACATATTGCATGCCTGACATGTCTTGGTCTTCTGTGTCCATGGAGGGCACATGTTGGTATTCTGTTTTATGTGCCGGGGTACTTGGAGTATTTGAGTGCATGCACGCCTCACACAAATATGTGCAGGTCTTCGTAGCTATGTGCATGTACATGGTATGTTCATTTGTGTATGTGTGTGTGTGTGTGTGTGTGTTCATTTGTTTATTTTGTGTGTGTGTGTGTGTGCTAAACAAGTAGGTCAGTCACTGGTGACATGGTTGGCACAGTTGCTACTCCATCTTCTACACTTACTGGTCATAAGTGTAGAAGATAGAGTCAGTCAGTGTGGTCAAGAAGCTAGCTAGCTGCTTTGTGTCCATTCAGTTGGAGAAGGTTTGTGCATGTGTCTGTGTTTGCATGCGTTTGTGTGGTGTGTAGGTAATTGTGTTTCCTTGGATGGATGGTCTCTTGTCAAACAGTGGCTGGGTGCCATGGTAACGCAGACCTGCTGGCACCTGACCTCTCATCCTTCAGTGTCATCAGAGAACTAAACGGAAAGCCTCCTATTCTTTACCTGTTGTTGGAGAGGGTGTGTGGTCAGATGTCAGCACTGAATGTGGATTAATAGTGGACATGTGATGGGGAGTGTGTAGTGAAAGTGTGATGTACAAAGATGGATGTGAGGGATTGTAGAGAAGGAGAATGTTATGGTGACCAGCATGGCAGCTTTAGTCTCCCTTATTTGGTCATGTGTTATTATCTTACATTTAACCCCCAGCTCATAGGCGTGTTTTATTACCATGCATCTTGCCCAGCCCATAGCAGCTGTAGTGAAGAACAGAGAAGACTTAGAGGAGTCCAAAAGGTGTACATGTGGTAGGTGTTCATGTGGTAGGTGTGCATGTGGTAGGTGTTCATGTGGTAGGTGTACATGTGGTAGGTGTTCATGTAGTAGGTGTACATGTGGTAGGTGTTCATGTGGTAGGTGTTCATGTGGTAGGCGTTCATGTGGTAGGTGTACATGTGGTAGGTGTTCATGTGGTAGGTGTTCATGTGGTAGGTGTTCATGTGGTAAGTGTACATGTGGTAGGTGCTGATGTGGTAGGTGTTCATGTGGTAGGTGTTCATGTGGTAGTGCACACCTACCACATGAACACCTACCACATGTACAACTACCACATGAACACCTACCACATGAACACCTACCACATGAGCACCTACCACATGAACACCTACCACATGAACACCTACCACAATTACACCTACCACATGAACACCTACCACATGAACACCTACCACATGAGCACCTACCACATGAACACCTACCACATGAACACCTACCACAATTACACCTACCACATGAACACCTACCACATGAACACCTACCACATATACACCTACCATATGAACACCTACCACATGAACACCTACCACATGAACACCTACCACATGAACAGTGGTGTGGCAAGTGTTTATTAGCCAATCCCAGAAAACTGTCATCCTTATAATTATTTTAATAATTATAGACATTGCTATAATTATAAATTGCTAAAACGGTATAGAAGTGTGTGAGGTGAGGTATGTGTACCTATAGATATTAGCCTCTGCCTGCCCTCCAACAACACTTTTGCACTTATCAGTAGCGGATCCAGGGGGGGGGCTAGGGGGGGCTATAGCCCCCCCCCCCCCCCCCCCCCCAAATTAAAAATTCATAGCATACTTGCATGGGTGTTTTAGGTGATAATACTAGTAATTCAGTGTAGAAATAACACAGCGCTACCCCACACCCTCTAGCTGGGCGGGAGGGGTGCCCCCCTCCCGCACCCTCCCCGGGATGGCTCCGCCTACAGTCAGCCCCTCCCCTTTTCAGCCCCCCCCAACCGTCCATGCTGGATCCGCTACTGCTTATCAGATAAGAAGGTAAATAGTGCCAACACAAGTTGCATTAAACAGCACATACAGACAATGGTTTGATGCATGGTGGTTAAATATGATCAATTGCCTGTGTCAGAATTGTGAATAATGGTTTACTGTTTTCAGTAAATCCAAGTTCAGCGCCTCAATGTGGGAAGGAGGTGATGCCTAACAGAAGGAAGTGGGAGGGTCCTTTTGTCCAGCACCAGTTCACAGGGCAGACCTCCCTCAGATTCCTCTTCTTCAGCAACAGTACTATGTACGTGCATGAGCATGCACATGTCACACACGTCAGAAACATCACATACACACATATGTCTCTCTCTCTCACACACACACATGTGACCCAAACTTACCCCATAGGCAAATGGTGTGGCCAAGTGACCCTTCCATGCACCAATTCACCTGGGGGAGTGGCCTGTTCATAACCCCTGTGCCCAGCATTTGGGCTTCAGAGGAATAGAAAGGTCATGAGCACTTCAGAGTGAGTGTAGAGCTCAAAATAATTCCGATCCACCCTCCCCCCAAATAACTCCAACCTGAAGGAGGGCTTGTGCATGATGATGCCTACTAAAGATGCACTAGTACTGGTGGACAAACAATAGGGGGGGGGGGGGGGGGGGGGGAGAAGGACGTTACATAATACAGAGAACTAACCAAAGATAATGTATTTATTATTCATACATTTCTCAGCATGAGTATTCATTATCCCCTAAAACGCCTGTGCCCCTCTTTGGCGTCATCTGTCTACTACAACCCCCCCCCCCCCCCCCTTTCTTTAAGACGTGTATCCGCCATTGAGATATCAAAATCAAGGTAAAAGTTGGACCACAAGAAATAGTCATAAACAGGTCATCAATTAGAAATTAGATGTAAGTGTGTCAGGACATAGCTTTAATGGTGCAGATGTAGGAAGCTCACTATGTAAACCTACCTGGAATCATTGGACATAGGCAAATACAGCCCAGTAACCCACTCCTTGGTGCCTCTGTCATATTCCGTGCATTCCAGGGGTGTTAGCCTGAAGAAAAGGCGGCAATGTCAAGGTAGTAGTTCTAAGCCTTCACAGCAACAATTTGGCAACCTGAACTTGTAGACTATGGGCAGACTGCTGGGGTACTAGCAGGACCAATATTGCCTGCACATGTATCCAGTCCATACGTGGGTGCCTGTTTTTCCTGTATTCAAGCCGCCAAATAGCTGTGTTGCTTCCACTTTCCACCCCTCTAATGTTTTCCGGATAGAAACCCCACTCCCACCCCTCTTACATTATCTGCCCCATCTCATTCACACCTCGGTACACAGCTCTGGTATGTAGGCATGCAGTATACGTACTGAGCAACAACAAACTTGTGGTATAACATTGCCCTTCCAAGTTATGCAAAATCATTCACGACCACCCAAAAAGAATACAAAAGCAAAACCTCACATATAAACACTACCAAGCACGCTCCCAAGTTCGTACCAGTCCGCCATGTTTTAAAGTTAATCATTAATAATACATTGATATGTTTACTGTTTCATCATCCATGCCATCTACTTCACACCTTTGTTCTTCTCTACTGCATGGCACAACTGCAGACTTTACCCTGCCACTTGGCAAATATACAGGACAACGATCAAGGCTATGTGTTTTGAAGCAAAACACATAGCCATCTTTCAAACAACAACCCAATCATTAAGGATTGCAACTCTATCTCAGAATTAATGCCAGCCGACTGAATACAGCACACAAACATGTAATGGTCCATTTGTGTTCATAGCATGTAGCTCTGCAGCACGTAACACAACCACAACTAGCAACATGACAATCCAATGAACACAGAGCAACCCTATTGTATTGCATCTACATACTATGAAATGCACATATAGTATGTGAGGAAGTATTCCCCCTCCCCTCGCCCCTCCCCTTTTTGAGCACTTTGTGAAGTGGTTGCATGCTCACACACAAATCAGCGTTGCATTTTTACACCCCTTCCATCCTTACTCCATAGATTGATGACCTAACGTTACGTTAGGTCATCAATCTATGCTTACTCCAATGCTCCTTCGCTTTTGTGTAAACATTAACCCCTCCCACGTACCCAAGTTGTGACAGCTCACGTGATTAATATACCAAGGGACAATATACGTGCTAATTATAATCCGTGATCAATTATAGCCCAACAGCGAACATGGTTAAAACCTGATGCTGCTTTGGGATGTAATATGCCAGCAACTAAAAAAAATTTTTAAATAAAAAAATCAATGCCCTGACTAGTTATTACTAAGTACATGTATATTAGCATCGCAAGTGTGGCACAATGGTTAGATCGCCCAGCCGCCCCCAGCGCACAATATCTACACGGTACCGCCAATATCGTGACACGTACGTACTGGACATTTGATTGATGAAATCTTGCTGCAACGACATATGCGCACGTTGAATTGCATTGGTCTGGGGACTCTGGGCTCTGGGGAACCACCAATTTCTTCCTTCACATGGTATGGTTTACGATCCTGATCCGCTGCAGCTGTTTAGTTCGATCACGATGGTGGGCGAGACTATAGACAGCAGGGAAGTGGTAATCCGGCCCACTTACCAGCGGCTATCCTATAAATATCGTTAACACGCTCCGTAAATGACATCATACTGCAATAACTGCGGTTAACTAGTTCATAAATACATTAAAACAAGATTCGTCACACAAACCCAACCTACCTCACCACGCTTGGCACCATTAAAAAGCGTCAGGTGCTTATTGAATGTATCCTACAGGTTAGGTCATGCAGATCAAGAATGTGACAGGGTTAATTGTATTGATGCCAGAATTTGTTACAAATCTATCATTATTTTCTCAAATGCCAAACACTTTGACCACCTTTGCAAAGAAACTGCACTTAAACTTGTTAGCCATTGGCCAAGCCAGATTTAATTTCATTCCCCAAGTTCTGTGCAGCTCACTCTGCAGCGCAAACTAGCGAATATGAAGCAGTCCATAAACACTCACCTCACAATTTCCACCGACAACAAAATGAATATCCGCTACAAAAAGATTCTCTTACAACTTCTATACAACGCACAACTACTCAGAATTAACAGGTGTAAGCTCGCACAGTTTGGTGAACATGAACAGGGCCTGTAAACTGCACAATTTAACTTGCCCCTATGGGCCACTTATGTAGTGATATCATGTTTCAGCCAAAACATCACGAAGGGTGTTGTGCTGTGCCATGTATCTGGTGGGTGGATGACACGTGCAAACTTCTATCCTAGGTCCACCACCTCCTGATGACAGAGAAGCAGAGAGATGACACCACCCTACATGCCTCTTGACATGTGGAAGAGAAGTGTTAGTTCTCCATAACATCCTCACATCACACCATCACTTATTACACCATCCATTTGTTCAAGCTGTCCATTCAATACTCACCTCTTTGTGATTAAATTTATTGGTTGAGTAAAGGTATGTACTGAAGGGATTCTGTGCATACATGTATACTGGTTTGCCCACAAAGGAATGCAACACTTTTAAATCAGCATAACAAATATTATTTAAAGTATTGTATCAAATTACAATATTCAAAGACCTCTATTATCAAGATTAAGGTTAGAGATCATTTATAAACAGCACAAGATATGAGTATGCAGTGGAACGACAAGGTTGTAAGTAAAGGTCAAGACTTGAGATAACATGCCATATTTTATGTTATGTCATTGCGATAGTTATGTAGGTGTGGAAACCCTCTTGTGTGTATGGTTGCTAGGAGGTGGAGCACTACCAGTCAATGGTAGAGGCCACCACCAAGACTGAGGACAAAAGAAGAGGACCTTCTGGTAATGGTTGAACATAGCAATAGCCTCATTCCCCAGACTTCAGATCTCCCTCTTCACTACTCATGACGAAGGACAGCGAGTCTTTCTGAGCTGATATCGCCATGATCATTCTTAGGTACTAGTGTTTTCAAAACTCGCAATGGTGAAATGGAGGCTGCATGGCCAGTGGTGCATAAACTTCATCTGTGGTTCTATTCTTCTGGTACTAGATGCTGCGGCTGGTACTCTCCAGCTTTGTGGTGGACATGAAGCTAGCCTCGTCCCCAGGTTCTATTTTTTATTAAAGTTAGCGGGGACAAAAAATAGGGCCTGGTATCCATTGTCAAGGTCTTGGTGCGCATGCGCTAGCCATTCTCCAGAATCTGGAGATTCGTGCACTGTTGTAATTTGGTTTGTAATCCTTTCCGTAAAATAATTCGGTTCTCCGCGTAAGCGTTACCTCGTCTCAGACCGTCGTATGTTCGTCGCCCGTGGATTTGCGTATAGCGCTCCATTTCGAAATATAACAAAATCAATGCTAAGAAATGGAGACAAGGAAAGAGTCAAAGTCTTGCAGGATTTGTGGCAGTGTTGTTCCCCCCACACACTGTGTAGCACTCTTTTCTACAAAATCTTTGAATTCAGGTCTTGCAGAAAGGCTCAGCAAGGTTGCTGATGTCCCAGTGGCTCCAGATGATGGTTTGACTAAGTTCATCTGCGGGATCTGCAATAGGAAACTTTTGTCAGCAGAGTCATTTATAAGAACAGCCAAGGCTAGTTATGAGAAGAATAAAGCCTCACCCTCTGGCTCTAGCACTGGTGATACTATGGGTTCACAAGGGCAGATCACACGAAAAAGAACCAGTGGCCCTGAGGCATCTCCACACACTAGCCAGTGTAGACCTGTGGCCAAGCGTCTGACTCCTGAGCGCACTGGAAGAAGACTTACTTATCTTGATTGCCATATCTGTAAGGGAAATAAAAAATATAATGTACCACACTTGATTTATTTATGCTTACACAGCGCAGACTGATAATTGCACTGAGCCACTGAGTGACAGTATCAATGATCAGGTACCAGGTACTACAGATGGCCCAGGAGACCAAGAGCTACATGTGATTGGTGCCCCAAATGTATCTCAGAATTCTGCTGAAGGTAAGCTGTATACATAAATTCATCAACCAAATTTACATGCATCATAGTTACAGAAGCAAGCTTAATAGTGTTGGAACCATGTGATAACACAACTGAAGGTGCTATGGCTGCTCCTACATCAGTTAAGGTGAATATTTTATAAACTATAATGTTCTCAATACTTATTGAGCACAATGTATACAGATTTCTGTGTACTCACCTCGAAATGGTGCTGATGTGATCACAGTTGTGAGTCCTCAATATCTAAAGATTGTCAAGGCATTGGCTGGTGGCAACATGAAGTCTATTTGCAGAGCTTTTTTTGCCAATCCTCATCTCAGACAGGAGGCTGTGTCCAAAGTATCCCAAATGGTGAATGATGAGTGCTCCTTGTTGTGCAAAAAGAACGCACAGCCAGTATCACTGTTCCGCCATATGTCCCTCGAGCAGGCTGAGAAATTCACATGGACTCAAGCTATTTCAGAAATTAGCAGCAAGGCGCCAACTCTATTCAGCATTATGAATAAATGTGTAGTGACACAACACTCAGCCAGCAGGAACAAGCACAAGAAAGGGGAAGCACAGTACCCAGGCTTGTGCACAGCAGTGGCCATACTCTTGAAGGAGCGCAACAGAGTTATGTGTGGGGTGCAGTCCTATGTATCCAGTGTTCTCTTTTCAAGTAACATTCACAAGAAGGTGTGTGCAAGTGTATGTGTTTGTGTGTGGCATGGAAAGGAAACATAAAAATAACAGCATACTTCTTTTTACAGACTTGGACACAGCTGAATCACATGAATGTTACTCTCTCCTACAGTGCCATTCTCAAGCGAGTAAATGAAATTAGCAAACAACACACTAAAGTGATGGATGAATGGCTAAGAGAAGGGGCTTTTGTGAAGTTTGTAGGAGACAATGTGGATAAGCAGTGCAATGTACGCGACATGAGGAGTGACCATCACGGGGAACTTAGACACATGTTCAGCCTACTTGCAATAAAGGCCCGCATCTCACCTCCGGCTCCTCTGCCTGAGTTCTCACCACCTAGCCTCATGTCACATCATCAGGGAAACTAGTGGAGAAATCACTAGGACTGAACTACGTTGATCTTGTGGAGCAGTGGTGCGCTTTAGTTTGAAGTCGAACATGAACGGTAACAGCTGGTAGCAAATTGACTTCCCGTACCCAGTAGGAAACCAAGCGAACACATCCCGACAATTGTACAGATGGAAAAGTGCTTCCTCCTGCTTGGCCTTGAGTACTAGGCTTTCCTGGTGAACACACCGTAGAGAATAAGCTACCGCTTCACAGAACTCGGCTGAATACGCCATCACTCGATTAGACTAGGTATACGGAAAGGATTACAAACCAAATTACAACAGTGCACGAATCTCCAGATTCTGGAGAATGGCTAGCGCATGCGCACCAAGACCTTGACAATGGATACCAGGCCCTATTTTTTGTCCCCGCTAACTTTAATTAAAAAAATAGGGCCTGGGGACGAGGCTAACACGAAGCTGAATGTGAAGCTGTCATACATTACTGAGGCTGTCCTACTTGTTAATGCATTCAACTCTCGATCTCAACCATAAAGTTGCTCTCTTGAATATCCACCAATTGAATTGTGTCCATCACTTGCCACTTTAATTACAAACTCATACAGAGAAAATGCTTCTCTCTTCATAGATGCATGGGGATACTCTTTTCTCTCAGGAAGGGAGACCCTCTTGCCACTGTTCCTTTCATTGGGAAATTGCAGAGTACAAACACCAAGCAGGTTTGGTATGCCGATAATGCTACAGCAGGTGACACAGTACTGAATCTTAAGGCCTGGTGGACCATGTTGTTGTCTTCTGGTCCCTCCTATGGATTTTTTGTCAACCCTGGGAAAACATAACCACAACATGAGCATGATGCAAAAGAACTACTGATTCTCTGGCACAGGAACTGACGCCATTAAGGTGCAGCACTAGGGAGCCAATCTTTCCTATAGAGCTACACCAGCAACAAAGACTCAACCTCATGCTGCCTACTGTGCCTTTGTTCATGGTGTGTCTGGGCTTTGGACTTTCTTCCTTTGCACCATGCCTGACATATCTTCACTACTCCAGCTGTCACGGCCACCAGGGATAACTCAGCTTGCGTCTCCATAGTACCGTGAACACCACCTGAGTCTGGCAAAGTCAACACCATGACACGCAGGACAACAGCCCTTTAATGACTCGAACACCACCCCACAAGGCAAGGCAAGTACACACCAGAGAGAAAGAGAGTGAGAACTCCCGGAACATTCCCCGCCCGCCCCCTATATCTCTCTCTAGCTATTGTCTGTCACAATGAGTCTGTACGGCTACGCGGCAGCCCCAGTCCACAAGTGAAGTCACCTCTGTTTGGAGGATCAGGTGGTTCCCAGACCCTCACACTCCTCCCCCCTTCTTCTGCAGCAAAGCCATTTGCTGCATCTGGTCCTCTAGACAGTCCGTCAGCATTCTCCATTATTTGAGCCCTTGTGATGCTCCACAACGAAGTCATAGGACTGCAACAGTAGACTCCACCGAGTTAGTCGGGCATTGGTGTCCCTCAGACGGTCCATCCATATTAGAGCTCGATGATCCGTCTCCACCTTGAATTCCCTGCCCAACAGATATGTTCGGAAATGATGGACTGCCTCCTTGATAGCCAAACAGTCCTTTTCAATAGTAGAGTACTTCTCTTCTCTGGGAAAGAAGCTTCCTGCTATAATAGGCAACAGTATGTTCCTGACCCTCCTCGTCACACTAGCTCAGTACAGCTCCTATCCCACGATTGGAAGCATCGGTCTGCAAGATAAACTGCCTCTCAAAATTTGGACTCTGGAGTAGTGGATCAGAGCACAAGCAATCCTTGAGGCTCTTGAATGCTTGCTCATGCACATTCCTTACTCCAGCTGACCCTCATGGGTGAACACTTCCGTGTCAGTTCAGTCAATGGTGCAGCCAGAGATGCAGAGTTGGGTATGAATCGTCTGTAGTATCCTGTAAGTCCCAAGAATGCTCTCACACCAGTCTTGTCAGTTGGAGTAAGGAAGTTCAACACCGCCTGCACCTTAGATGGCTCTGGTTTCATCAAAGTGCCACCCACCACAAAGCCTAGGTATGAACACGCAGTTACTCCAAAGTGACACTTGGAAGCCTTCGCAGTCAGTCCAGCCCCCTTGAGTCGTCCAAAGACTGCATGGAGGTAGAACATGGCTACTTCACTCCACTAGTATTTACCACATCAGGAGGAATGGGGAAATGTGCTTCCATAACATACAGACTTGCCTCTCTTCTATCAACCAAGCAAGAGCAAAACTATGGTGCAGCTATAAGTTGCTTGCAATGGGTAAGATGCTGCCTTGGTGCTCGATCATCACAGGGGCAAGCATTCAGATCCAGCGTGATCGATCTAGCTATTGCAGAAGCCAAGGTTCCCTCGATATCTGTTTAACTCATTAACTGCATCCTTTGTGTGCATATCTACATGCATATACCTTACTTTGTACCATTTCTCATTCACATTGGTGTATGTATAAAATTCTTTTGGCATAAAGTGCCATGTGTAGGTACACCTCAGCATGGCCACGCTTAGGTTCGGCCATGCCCAACTAGCTGTTACAGGTGGTTAAGTGCTGAATGTAGGCCGAGCCATTTAGGTTTATGTAGGTAGATGTGCATGGGATAGGTGATTTAGGTAGCTGTGGCTGTATGCTGCCATGGTTGTGTATGATGCTGTGTAATGTTGTCTGGTACATGTAGGTAGATGTAGTATTGTTTAGTGCTGAGTGACAACCATAACTCCGGCAGTGAGCAGAAAACCTGAATAACCTAGGTATTCGGCAGGAAAATTTATTTATACGGAAAAATCGATTTTCAGATCCAGAAAAACCTGAAAAATTGATTAATGTTTTTAAGTAAAAATCGATTTTCATTCTTCAGGGGAGTTTACACACCCTACCTGTGTTCCACCATACCAGGTTGATTTAAAAAGTTGACTTTCTCATGCTGAAAATTTATAAACCTGGGATCAACCCAGGATAAGAGATTACAGCGTGCGGAGCATAGCGCTCGCTCTCGTGCTTTATCCATGTCCACAGACAGACCAGAGTCAAACAGTTACGAAGTATGATAAGCCACGCCCCCTTTTGGCGCCCCTCGTTTGCTTCGTCTATATATTATCTCTGCTTCGCCTAGCTGGGGCCGCCTCTGCACATGCAGGGCGTCTGCTGTGAACAATAGTTCTTACATGTTCATGTGAACCCAGGCTGGGTTATGCATCTCTATATACTATGCTGCTAACATATGGCGGTTTTCGCAAATCTACATCTGCATTTTGTATGCTACATGTACGGAGGGGCTTTCTAAATCAGTCAAACTTCATGGCCGTGGTGGACATTGCCTCAAAACTGAACACGCATCTGTTATTTACTTCATCGAGTACTACACTCGCATCCAGGTGCAATCATTGGATGGCAGGCGGGAAAAGGGATCTTACACGTCGCTGGATGGCCAGTGCAGTTGACACCTTGCGGCTTGAACACTTGGCCCGGGATTGGACAGGCTGCATGGGTTAAGATCAAACATGCATGCATACATGTTGCATTTAGTAAAAAGAGTAAATCCACTGACATGGTAGCGGACATTGCTTCAAAAATACACATGTGTTATTCTCTTCATCCAGTACTTTTCCAGTAGGGTACTCACATCCAGATTGTTTCAATTTAACGCAGCCGTGAAAAGGGCTCTTACACGTAAAT
This sequence comes from Spongilla lacustris, assembly GCA_949361645.1. Taxonomy (NCBI): domain Eukaryota; kingdom Metazoa; phylum Porifera; class Demospongiae; order Spongillida; family Spongillidae; genus Spongilla; species Spongilla lacustris. Next base: position 29,208,407 of record OX442415.1, read on the forward strand.
GGGTTTTGAGGGCATCGGACTTGTTCCTTGTACACTTGGCTCGGGATTGGACACACTGCGTGTGTTAAGATCAAACATGCATGCATGTTGCATTGAAGAAGTATATAAATACGAATTAACTGACATGGTACTGGTGGTAGATCAGCGTGTCCCGGTATAGGTAGACATTGCTTCAAAAATACGCATCTTTTATTCTTTACATCTAGTACTTGTCCAGTAGGGCACTCGCATCCAGATAAACATTGAAGCGTGCATGCGTTGCCGAGGATATGGCCCTTGCAGGTAGCTGGGTTGTGAGGGCAATCGACGCATTCCTTGAACACTTGGCCCGGGATTGGACAACGAACATGAGCTGTGTTACATGCATAATTATACATGTTGTGTTATAAGTGTACATTTGAATTGAATGCATCATAAATTTTACTTGCCTCCCTGAGCTTGCGAGAAAATGGCGTTGTAGATTCCGAATATGGCGACTAACTTGATCACAGACATTTTGATTGGTCTGCAGCTATACATGTCCAGAAATTGTGGACATTGATGCATAACTCGGCGTACAATTGTGATTAAAAAAATCTAATTGCACTTTTAAACTCACTAGGTACTTTAGAGATTTATCACGTTATTAAAACTGCTGATTAATTTATTAAAATAAATTATTGTTATTGTCTTTCAATAAATGCATTGTATGTCTGCATGGCAGGGAACTTATAGGAATAGGCATCGCTGTTACATAAAATCCTTCCAAACTACAGCTATCGTCGATTTTAGTGATCTAAGCATACGCATGCGCAACTCAAAACATTTAGTTGTACTCGTGCCCCTGCCATTGGATGCATTCTAGAGGTCACTTGATCTGTTATTTAACCATTTTGATCCATTGTATAGTAGTTGGGCGTAGCCTTTTGGCGGAAGTATCAAGCCTATACCAAGATTTGTACCCATCTGATAGTATTGTGGATATACAATGTAATAGCTCTACACTCGCTATCAATCTAATTCTTGGTATACGCTATATATAGTCTCGCTAGCCAGACGTACAACATCGAACGTCAACTGGATAGGCTTGAAACCCCCATAACGCGAAGATCGAGCTAATAAAACCGCTGCTTTTGAGTAGCTACTACATATATAATATGATATATAGGTGTGACTACGAGACTCGCTCACAGCAAAACATTTTTAGTGTACGTATTTCACTCAAAACGCAAACTATATCACTCAGAATCCTGATTCAGAGTGATATAGTTTGCCGTTTTGAGTGAAATACACCAAACTGTTTTTGCTGTGCTCGTTAAGATGCATGGGCGATTCCGTCCCTATATTATTATATATAGTTATGATTGTATAATTATATATATATATCTATCTGCATGTGCATCGCTCTGACGTTGACCACGACGACTGGCTTGTTTTTGATAACATGCTAGAAGTTCTCGTGGAGGTGTGTTAAGGATATTGCCTTCCACTAGCTAAAGAATTAACATATGCATGGCGGATATTCACAGCGGGACTCTCCACTGTGTCCTGGCCCTATTATACTGTATATCGTCGATTAATGACTGTATATGGATCAAATGGCAGGCAAGGTCGCTCGCGCTCACTCCATAGCAGTCTCGTTCCCAGACCCAATATCTGCTACGAGGTTAAGTCCTGTACTCATTTCTATCCAGCTCCGTTGGAATTTTGGCTAGGGTATACATAAAGGATGAACAGCCGTATATTCGGCAGTTGGCCTGAGATGTGTGTGTTTGTTATGCCGTGTGTTCTACTTTTTTATGATTGAACGGCTGGAAGGAAATGCACACGCACCCACACCCAAATGCAAATACAAACATGCATCATGCACGCAAATACACACACACACACACACACACACACACACATGTACATGCAAATACATGTACACACACACACATGTACATGCAAATACACACACACACATACACACACATGTACATGCAAATACACACACATACACACACACATGTACATGCAAATACACACACACACATACACACATACACACACATGACACAGGACTTGCATGGGCATGCAGTTGAAGAAAAGAATCACATACATCCACCTGTCTTTCTAATTTACTCCTACAAATACTAAAGCATGCCATGATGCAGCTCTGATCTGTCATCAATGAACAGATCGATGGCCGATGGCATGAAGGCTGGTGATGAATGACTCATACACAATGGCAAGGATGCTGGATAGAAACTACAAGTATGTACTAGTCCTGAGGGCCATGCATGTGAAACGTTTACATAACAGCCATAACTAATGACCACATGCCACCACCCTAACAGGGGCGGATCTAGGGGGGAGGGGGGGGGGGCACCAGGGCCACGTGCCCCCCCCTTTCGGACGACCATTAAATATTCATGAGTGTGTTTTGCGTACCGCGTGCGATTATAACCGCACGAAACAGTGCCGCGGTTAGCTCCAGCGCTGATACAGGGCGGATCGCGCGGGGGAGGGGGTGGGGTGGGAAGGGGGGGGGGGGCACTAGGGGCACATGCCCCCCATTCCGGACGACTCATTAAATATTCATGATGTATTTGCGTACCGCGTGCGATTTATAACCGTACGAAACAGGCCTCGGTTAGCTACAGCGTGGATACATGTACATGTACACGGGAAGGGCCAATTATATGTAAAGAATGATTACGATTATATTTGCAAACCAAACGTGCGAATTGAAAGGAAGCGGAGATCAGTATACACTAAAAAGATTGAAAAGATTGGCGCATCGCATCGCATATAAAAGCTGAGCTATATTTTTTGGCCCACAAACTTTACTTCGGAGCAGTGAGTTACATTTTAAAAGTACTGACGAACGCTATAAACTCGTACTTTGGTAGTTGCTACAACTAATATGTATTTCCTGTGAAAAAATGCATGCATTGCACATACTATTTAACAGGCCTGCTTTTTTGCGTAGTTTTCGGAGTTTTTACAACGCAAAACGCGTTGGCTTCAGGGGCTCCGTCCCAGGCCCCGATGGGGGAGCTTACAGCGCTCCCCCATACCCCCTAGCTGTGCGGGAGGGGTGCCCCCCTCCAGCACCCTCCCTGGGGCTGCGCCTCTAACTGTGCCCCCCCCCCCCCCCCCCCCCCCCCCCCCCTTTCCAAATTCCTGGATCCGCCCCTGCCTAATTAAATAGGTGACCACAAAGACTTTGAGTCAGCTACATTCTCTGTTAGTACATGTTATACCTTCTTGAACTTTCCACATTTATCACAATCACACACACATACACAACCAATACATAACCAAATAAATATAAATGCCACACCACAACTGTTACATCACCTATTACATACATCTGCAGATCTAGAGCCATGTACATATAGCTAGACCATATAAAGCCTTCCATTTGAGTTGTTGCTGAAGTGTTTTCACCATGCAGGTGCATGTTGGAAGGGTGGCTGGCACAGTCCATGAGATGCAAAACTTTGTGTCCAGTCCCTGGTCCATACCAGCTAGGTGGTCATGTAGGTAAGCCTCCTCTCCTGGCAGACAACTGGTGTCTGTGCTATGTGTACAACCAAACCAAGGAGTTTTTCTAACCAAACCAATAAAGGTGGACACCACAGGATGTGACAATTGTAGCCACTTTAAACAATTATTCTTTGGTCCTACATCTACATGCATGTAACACGTAGATCTATCTCCTTCTAACTGTACCCTACATCAGAAACCTTTAAACTTAATTTGATTCATATCCCAGTGGCTGCCTCTGGGATGTGCTATCAAATTCCTCATCTCTAGGGAGAAGGGCCTACATGTATTATCTTTTCCCAACTGTTCCACAAGGATATCTCCCATCCACCTTCACAAGGCACTCTCTCCTCTACCTCCACAAGCTCCCTCCACCTTCACAAAACTACCCTTCACAAAACTACCTCCCTCCACCTTCACAATGCTACCTCCCTCCACCTTCACAAAACTACCTCCCTCCACCTTCACAAAACTACCTCCCTCCACTAGGGTGTGTAACCGGTTATCAGGTTATTCGGGTTATTCGGATACTCGCAAAAACCTATCCGTTCGAATAGTAATTTAGCATTACTCGGAAAAATCGATTATTGGATTTGTTCTATTCGAAATAACCGGTTTGTGCATCTCCATTCGGAGGTACTTAGGTATTCGTCGTCCGCATCGACAATTCGCCCATTATTCGGATACCCGTTTACGATGTTACATGTACGACAATAATTACTTCTAATTTGAAGTTAATTAACGTTACTGTTGTTACTATATACTGGAACTGAGGGATCTACGTGATTTAGAATCCCCGAGGGCCCTGGGCTGTAGCGTCCCGAGCGGTAGCGAGGGCGCTACTAAGGGCTCGAGGGATTCTAAATCACGTGGATCCCGAAGGTGACAGTGTCTAACTAATGCAACGCGACGTACGTATTGTACCGTTAAAATTATATTGCGCATGCGTGGTTTCCGTATCAACGGTAAAAAAAAATTGACTTGCTTGTTGACGACTGAGACTGAGGGTTCAAAAAAACCCTAGCGAAGACTTGCCGTCGTGACTCGCGAAGTAGAATGCTAGAGGGCGGGTACTCAAGTCTGGTGACCCGACTCAATTGTTGTACAGGAAGATACTAGAGCATGTACTCCGATATCAGTCTACCACTTCGAAGATACGGAAAATACAGTTCATCGCGGAAAACTGTTGGTGTTCATATAGCGCCATTTTACCTTTTTAATTAAAAAAACATTCGATTAGTTAAGACCTGCCCAGTTCGATAAATGAAATCCGTGAGGGCTATTAAGACCAACAGTGTTCCTAACTCTGCGATAAATTTTCCGTATGTTTGAGCCAGTACTATAAAATCAACTCTGGTCCCCAGACCGCGGGTATTCTAAGTGCCAGCGGGCGGGTATTCTAAGTGCCAGAGGGCGGGTATTCTACCGTAGAATACCCGCCCGCTGGCATTTAGAGGACGCGATTACGCTATAACGAGGTCTCTACGAAAAATATGGTACCTGCAATAGATCAATCAGATTGCGAGATTCCATTAGGCCACTTTGAATTGCAAAGTTGGTTCCCGTCCGGTCTATAGACTGGAGAGGATGCGGGCGGGCGGCTCCATTTCCATTATCCATTACAGGAAGTGATGTCATAATTCGTTGTATATATTATGAACGTGTGATGCGTTCGAATGCTTCACATGTACATAATGATACATATTAGTAGGTAACAAGCAATTATAAATGCGAGACGCCTCGTGTTTTTACGTGCATGGAGTGGGACGGTAATGAATGTGAAAATGTATAGTCTGCCGGACATACAATTAATATTCGCAGGACTGAAATATACGTTCTCAATACTAACAATCACTTCTTCTTAGTACTTCTGCGGGGAATCTTTGTCTTCGAACTGCAGTCATCACACTGAGGAAAATGTTCATCCTTTAACATTGCTAATGGAAGGTCTGCTGAACAATAAACACAGATGTCCACATAATTAGCTGAATAATCGAACAAAAGGGCCAAGTGTTGCAACAAGATGCTTCACTCTCATGCCTATAGAGAATAAGTTAAGTAGTGGATAAACCATGCAGTTGCAATGTGTATGTGTAGCCGTAGTAGACTAGCATTGTATGTTTGTACACCGCGGGGTACGCAGAAGTGGCAGAACAAAGTTTATTGCGTTCCGCTGCTTCACTGAGCATTCCAGTAAAGTTCGACTGCATGTTTTGCTAAGTTGTCTAAGTCCTTATCTCTTTGGGTCGAAGCTTTGAAGGCCTAATACCCCTTAAGCAACTAGTCACAGCGGAGGTATGCGAAACTTCCGGTACACTAATCACGAATCGCCGTACAGTGTCAGTGCATGTACCTCCGCTGTGGCGAGTTGCTGTAAGAGCAGCGAAAGGTATTAGGCCTTCAATGCTTCGGCCCAAACCGATAACGACTTATACAACGTGGAAAAACAGTCGAACTGCACTAGAATGCTAAAACGGCGGAACGCTTTGAAGTTTGTTTTGCGTACCTCGCAATGTACATACGTGCCCCTCGGAGCAGTCCAGGACATTATAACAGACTTACGGAAACCATCCACAGAGGACATCTTTTCTGGTGATGTCCCTATTTTGCAATCGTCAAGGAAATGGTTGGACACATGCTGCTTTACTACTACTTACAAGCTTAAGCACATCGTACAATCCTTGAAGGGTTAGTTTTTCATCTTCTATACAATATACTTCCAAGATATTATTGTTCTTCGGCTTCTTCCACAGCTAGAGTCAAAGACGGAGCTATTCACAAGGGTTTCTTCCATTACACGCGATTTTCACTTTCAAACAACATTTTTAAAAAATGGAAAAAAATTCTTTTCTATTTGAATAAATAGAATAATGGAAGAATTAGCATTTTTTAAAATATCATGCGGGCGGGGACGGGAACCAACATTGCAATTCAAAGTGGCCTTATGCTATAGTCTAAGGGGCCGTTCATAAATTACGTCACACAAATTAAGGCTGTTTTGGACCCCCTCCCTCCCCCTCCGTCACGGAACCGTCACAATAATCCTCTCCCCCCCTCTTAATTACGTCACATTTGCTCCCCTCCCCCCCCCCCCCCCTTCATGAATAATCATAAATCGCTTCGAGCGTGCATATTTGGCCAGTTTCGCGCCGTATACGCGCGTAATGCAAGCAAAGCTCAAAGAAACAGTTTTCGCATGCGGGCAACTCCATTGAATTCGACCACACTACTGTCAATAATCATACATCGTCGCAAGCATGCAGGTCTTCTTCATTCTAGGCCGCGGGGCTACCCGGCATAACTCCTTCGAGGTCAAAGTGATTTTTACCAATCCAGACTGCCTAGCCTGTTTCAGGCAGTCAACTTTATCTCATCTCTGTGCCTCAGATAGGGCAGCAACTTGATGCGCGTGACTCTAATTAATGTAATAATTACTCGGTTTGGTCAAACGCGCCGGTAGTCAAGCAATGCCCAACTAGGCAGCAACTAGCTCTTATTTGGCTTAATTGTCTCGCTTATGAATCACCATATGTTTATACAGCATCACGTTTAAAGCGAAATAGAGAGAGCAGATCTTGCACGACCGGCCGAAAAAGCAAATGCAAGTGGACTGCCTGGTACTGACGCCATGCATCATCGAACGATTACCCACGACATGAATCAATTTTAGTAACCGCTAAATACCATCGTGCATCATAGACCACGACAATGAATTTTAATTCAAAATGTGACATCACGCCAGCCTAAACCCCCCCTCCCCCCCCGTCACAAACCGTCACAATTGTTCCGACCCCCGACCCCCCCCCCCCTTTTGCGTGACGTAATTTATGAACGGCCCCTAAAAATATGTACGTGGGGACGAGATCAAACCTTGATCTCGTCCATTATAATACATGTACCGTCGGGCAGTAATTCGAACTAGCCAAATGAGATGAGATATCCCTCATCACGTGTCATGACGACGGACAGCTCCAGCTACAAATCAAAGTTAGTTCGCTTAGTGCATTTCCAACGAGCTGGTTTCTTGCATCAATCTCTCTGAGCTGATATAATTTGCCGCGATCGTACTTGTAGGCCTAAGCCTACTTTGGTATTTTCAAAACTCGCGATGGTGAAATGGAGGCTGCATGGCTGGTGGTGCGTAAACGTCTATTCTTTTGGCATCAAGCGCGATGTGTACAACTGTAGGTAGACCTCAGCGTGGCCACGCTTACTTAGGTCGGGACACGCCCAACTAGGTATGTGGTTAGGCCAAGCGATTTAGGCCTATGTAGGTAGCTGTGGTTGTGTGCTGAGTGCATCTGGTGTGATGTGTGGTAGCTGTGGATGCATGCTGAGGGTACTAATTTGGTGTAATGTGGGTAGTTGTAGTAGGGTGTCTGGTGTACTCATGAGGGCATCTGGTGTGATGGGGGTAGGTGTGTTTGTGTGATGAGGGCATCTGGTGTGATGGGGGTAGGTGTGTTTGTGTGATGAGGGCATCTGGTGTGATGGGGGTAGGGGTGTTAGTGTGATGAGGGCATCTGGTGTGATGGGGGTAGGTGTGTTTGTGTGCTGAGGGCATCTGGTATGATGGGGGTAGGTGTGTTTGTGTGCTAAGGGTATCTGGTCTGATGTGGGTAGCTGCAGGAGGGTCTCTGGTGTGATGTGTACATTTAGGTGGCTCAGTGAGCAAAGAACCTGAATAACCTAGGTATTCGGCTGGCAAATTGTCAAAACCTATTCGGAAAAATCGATTTTCAGATCCAGAAAAACCTGAAAAATCGATTAGTGTTTTAAAAGTATTCGGAAAAATCGATTTTCATTTTTCAGGGGAGGTTACACACCCTACCCTCCACCTTCCCAAGGCTGTCACCCTTTCCACCTTCCCCATGTGGATATAGTAAAAAAGTAGGTTGGTACCGCATGTATTCCTCACGTGATATATCCTTATAAGGTTCGTCTCTGTGGAACGGGTTTTTTTTTTGCTGTATTGGTAGTTTTCATTCTGCAGAGATGAAAAAATATATAGACACGCACAGATACAGATACGTAAGTACTATTAGTTGCAACAACAAAAAATAGAACAAAAATACGGCTTCAGGTTTGCACGTAAGAGCATGCCCATCTTTACAAATATTAATGAAGGTAGAACAGGTGCAAAAATGTGGCTTTGCTATAGGGATTACATCCACGAACTCCTTGGGGTAGAATTAGCAATATAGGTGAGTAAGCCGGAATCGATTCACTTAAAACCAACGCAACCAAAGCATGCAAGCCGTTCTAGAATCCATGTACATGTACATATAGGTAGCTAAAACACTCCGAACATGATCGCGCCCTACAGCTAGGGCTTAAAAAGAATGTTGGAGCAGCCGAGTAAGCCTACTACCAAAAAAAAAAAGTACAATCGCATCTATATTGCCACCCATGCACACGCACAACAGTCGAAATCAGACGTAGGCCTACATGTGTAACAAGCTATCATGTATCGAACCATCGTTGCTAGGATTCATACCGTGGTCGGTGATTTGTGTCTTCTTGTTTGAAAACCTTCATCGCGGCAGGGCACGCACGCGGCGTTTGTCGATTTATTATTGAATATTGGTATTTACAAAGACATATGAACCTTAATGATAAACGTGATCAGGGAAGCGAGGGTAAAAGGGTCATGAACGTTAGAATATGTCACACTCCCGCCCTAATGGTTTTACTAACAGCAGTTGGTCTTTCCTTTTTGATATCTAGCTTGAATTTTCGTCAGGAAGCATAAATGTCTTGAAAAACCCTCATTTTTAAAATCAAAATCCATACATGTCTATGGAAACACTGAAATTCTGATGAGGAAGCGTCAGGAAGAGGGCTAATTTTTTTGTTTAACGACAGAGGTATACCTTATGATCCTCTTCATCATAAAGTTCCTTTTCCTTGTCATGGGCATCTTTTCCTGAGTGACAGTGATCAAAAGAGTGTCATCCTCCATACATTTCAATGGACGCGTGCACGGTAATGAAACGGAAAAAACGTCATAACGCGTCAGGAATTATATATACTAATGAGGGCATGCAATTTCTGGCCATGAGACCTATAGAATATACTCCATGCAACAGAGTGATCTAAATGGAAAAACGTGTTCTTTATACACACAATACCTATGGTGCTCACGTGCATGCATGCATGCGTTCATGTAAAATGTACTTTGCATCAAAAGAAAATAAGTATATTTCATGCAGGAATTGGTATGTCATATACATGTATACCGCGAACTTCATAGTTCAATCACTGTACCATTTGATCTGCCGGACCATATTTTGTTGGTGCTTGTAAAATTGGATTGGCCGCCATGCAGGAATAGTTGATATGAACAATACATTGATTTATATCATGGCCATATGATTGTGGCCTGCGATGTGTGTGTTTGGTATATCCGCAATAAAGTGGCACCTCGGCTGGGTTGTAGGGTTTCACAATTAAGACGCAGGATGTAAAACAAATTAAAATACAACCATATCTGTAGGGTGTGTAACCTTTTTCATAAAACAAAATCGATTATTTCGACCATGTCCAGAAATTGTGGACATCGATGCATAACTCGGCGTACGATTGTGATTAAAAAAATCCAATTGCACCATTAAACTCACTAGGTACTTTAGAGATTTATCACGTAATTAAAACTGCTAATTAATTTATTAAAGTATATTATTGTTATTGTCTTTTAATAAATGCATTGTATGTCTGCATGGCAGGGAAGTTAGGAATAGGCATCTCTGTTACATAAAATCCTTCCAAACTACAGCTATCGTCGATTTTAGTGATCTAAGCATACGCATGCGCAACTCAAAACATTTAGTTGTACTCGTGCCCCTGCCATTGGATGCATTCTAGAGGTCTCGTGATCTGTTATTTAACCATTTTGATCCATTGTATAGTAGTTGGGCGTAGCCTTTTGGCGGAGGGTCGGGTATCAAGCCTAGGCCTATACCAAGATTTGTACCCATCTGATAGTATTGTGGATATACAATGTAATAGCTCTACACTCGCTATCAATCTAATTCTTGGTATACGCTAGTCTCGCTAGCCAGACGTACAACATCGAACTTCAACTGGATAGGCTTGAAACCCCCATAACGCGGAGTAGCTACTACATAATATGATATATAGGTGTGACTACGAGACTCGCTCGTTAAGATGCATGGGCGATTCCGTCCCTATATTATTATAATTATAATGGCCACGATGACGTCGACTGGCTTGTTTTTTGATAATACTAGAAGTTCTCGTGGAGGTGTGTTAAGGATATTGCCTTCCACTGACTAGCTAAAGAATTAACATACGCATGCATATGGCGGCGGATATTCACAGCTGGACTCTCCACTGTGTCCTGGCCCTATTATACTGTATATCGTCGATTAATGACTGTATAACACTTTGCATGAAAGATCAAAAGTACGATAAACGTCACGTCTGGAGTAAAAGCCACAGCGGTTGCCTAGAGACATTGTGTCACGTTCGCGGACCTTTGCGTAATAAAATGGCAACGCTCGTAGTCATTCCTTCCCGCTCGGACGGTGATCCTTCGGCCGATCCAGTTCCTGATCAAACTCTGCTGCCAACAGTAAGCTTGACCGAGTCTGACATACCCGGAGCCTTTTTAAATGGATGGCTTTAAAAAGGCTCTGGGTATGTCAGAATCGGTCAAACTTACTGTTGGCAGCATAGTTTGATCAGGAACTGGATCGGCCGAAGGATCAATGTCTGAGCAGACTCCGAGCGTTGCCATTTTATTACGCAAAGGTCCGCAGACGTGACACAATGTCTCTAGGCAACCGCTGTGGTTTTTACTCCAGACGTGACGTTTATCGTACTTCCGATCTTTCATGCAAAGGGTCCATTGGCAGGCAAGGTCGCTCGCGCTCACTCCATAGCAGTCTCGTTCCCAGACCCAATATCTGCTACGAGGTTAAGTCCTGTACTCATTTCTATCCAGCTCTGCCGGAATTTTGGCTAGGGTATACAAGAAGGATGAACAGCCATAAACGTATTCGGCAGTAGGCCTGAGATGTGTGTGTTTGTTATGCCGTGTGTTCTACTTTTTTATGATTGAGCGGCTGGAAGGAAATGCACATGCACCCACACCCAAATGCAAATACCATGCACGCAAATACACACACACACACACATATACATGCAAATACACACACACACACACACACACACACACACACACACACATGTGCATGCAAATACACACACACACATACATACACACACATGTACATGCAAATACACACACACACACATGTACATGCAAATACACACACATGTACATGCAAATACACACACACACATGTACATGCAAATACACACACACACATACACACACACACATACACACACACACATACACACACATACACACACATACACACACATACACACACATACACACTCACACATACACACTTAACACAGGACTTGCATGGGCATGCAGTTGAAGAAAAGATCACATACATGCACCTGTCTATCTACTTTACTCCTACAAATACTAAAGCAATGGCACAAAAAAGGATGCCATGATGCAGCTCTGATCTGTCATCAATGAACAGATCGATGGCAGATGGCATGAAGCCTAGTGATCATGACTCATACACAATGGCAAGGATGCTGGATAGAAACTACAAGTATGTACTAGTCCTGAGGGCCATGCATGTGAAACGTTTACATAACAGCCATAACTAATGACCACATGCCACCACCCTAATTAAATAGGTGACCACAAAGATTTTGGGTCAGCTACATTCTCTGTTAGTACATGTAATACCTTCTGAACTTTCCACATTTATCACACACATACACAACCAATACATAACCAAATAAATATAAATGCCACACCACAACTGTTACATTACCTATTACATACATCTGCAGAGCCATGTACATATAGCTAGACCACATAAAGCCTTCCATTTGAGTTGTTGCTGAAGTTTTTCACCAGGTGCATGTTGGAAGGGTGGCTGGCGCAGTCCATGAGATGCAAAACTTTGTGTCCAGTCCCTGGTCCATACCAGGTGGTCATGTAGGTAAGCCTCCTCTCCTGGCAGACAACTGGTGTCTGTGCTATGTGTACAACCAAACCAAGGAGTTTTTCTAACCAAACTAATAAAGGTGGACACCACAGGATGTGACAGTTGTAGCCACTTTAAACAATTATTCTTTGGTCCTACATCTACATGCATGTAACACGTAGATCTATCTCCTTCTAACTGAACTTAATTTGATTCATATCCCAGTGGCTGCCTCTGGGATGTGCTATCAAATTCCTCATCTCTAGGGTCAAGGCCCTACATGTATTATCTTTTCCCAACTGTTCCACAAGGATATCTCCCATCCACCTTCACAAGGCACTCTCTCCTCTACCTCCACAAGGCTATCTCACAAGGCTACCTCCCTCCACCTTCACAAAACTACCTCCCTCCACCTTCACAAAACTACCTCCCTCCACCTTCACAAAACTACCTCCCTCCACCTTCACAAAACTACCTCCCTCCACCTTCACAAGGGTGTCACCCTTTCCCCCTTCCACATGTGGATATAGTAAAAAAGTAGGTTGTTACCGCATGTATTCCTCACGTGATATATCCTTATAAGATTCGTCTCTGTGGAACGGTTTTTTTTTTTTGCTGTATTGGTAGTTTTCATTCTGCAGAGATGAAAAAATATATAGACACGCACAGATACAGATACGTAAGTACTATTAGTTGCAACAAAAAAATAGAACAAAAATATGGCGTCAGGTTTGCACGTAAGGACATGCCCATCCTTACAAATATTAATGAAGGTAGAGCAGGTGCAAAAATGTGGCTTTGCTATAGGGATTACATCCACGAACTCCTTGTGGTAGAATTGGCAATATAGGTGAGTAAGCCGGAATCGAATCGTTTAAAACCAACGCAACCAAAACAAGCCGTTGTAGAATCCATGTACATGTACATATAGGTAGCTAAAACACTCCAAACATGATCGCGCCCTACAGCTAGGGCTTAAAAAGAATGTTGGAGCAGCCGAGTAGGCCTACTACCAAAAAAAAAGTACAATCGCATCTATATTGCCACCCATGCACACGCACAACAGTCGAAATCAGACGCACATGTGTAACAAGCTATCAAGTATCGAACGTTCGTTGCTAGGATTCATACCGTGGTCGGTGATTTGTGTCTTCTTGTTTGAAAACCTTCATCGCGGCAGGGCACGCACGCGGCGTTTGTCGATTTATTATTGAATATTGGTATTTACAAAGACATATGAACCTTAATGATAAAAGTGATCAGGGAAGCGAGGGTAAAAGGGTCATGAACGTTAGAATATGTCACACTCCAGCCCTAATGGTTTTACTAACAGCAGTTAGTCTTTCCTTTTTGATATCTAGCTTGGATTTTCGTCAGGAAGCATAAATGTCTTGAAAAACCCTCATTTTAAAAATCAAAATCCATACATGTCTATGGAAACACTGAAATTCTGATGAGGAAGCGTCAGGAAGAGGGCTAATTTTTTTGTTTAACGACAGAGGTATACCTTATGATCCTCTTCATCATAAAATTCTTTTTCCTTGTCATGGCATCTTTTCCTGAGTGACAGTGATCAAAAGAGTGTCATCCTCCATACATTTCAATGGACGCGTGCACGGTAATGAAACGGGAAAAACGTCATAACGCGTCAGGAATTAGTAATGAAGGCATGCAATTTCTGGCCATGCTACGAAAAAAAGTCCAATCGATTTTTCAGGTTTATAGCAACTTGCAAATCGGTTATTAGAAACATTAAATCGATTTTGGCGAATAATGCACTATTAATTTGCCAACGATTACCTAGGTTTTTCCAGGTTTTTTCAGGTTTTTCCGATTTTTGATATTGGCACTATAAATCAAGTCTATACACGTATACCCTGTTTTATTGCTTATCAGCTGCTTGTGCCAACTTTAAATCATTAAAGCTACTGTTTTTAAAAAATACACGTCCCCTATAAGATAGCATCCCCATGGACTGGGAACGAGGTACATTACGCCACACCCACTAGTGGGAATTATAGGTGTTTTTAATCAGCAGGCCTGCCAAGTTTGCTTTGATAGCTTGCTTGAGCTTGGGTGATCTTGCGGGAGATTGAGCAATTTTAGGGTTGTCAAGCGTGAGCACCAAATATGATCAACTTTCCGCTTTGGAATTAACAGCCGCGCGCTACTCTATCACAGGTGATAACAAAAAAGCCTCTTACTTTCAAAAATACGTCCATCAAGAACGTCTAAAATGTTCCTTTCAGGTACAAAGTGCCTGAAACGCGTATAATTCCCATCCGTCGCCATTGACTGTTATAATCCAATGTTCGAACAGCATGCCCCTCAATTAATAATTCGATAGATACTGAGCAGATGCCAGAACCAGCTAGAAACCTCGTGTTGGAGCTCCACGTATATGAAAAATTAAAGCCGCCAATTAAGACATGTACGATATTCAGAATGTCATTGCCGAACGTCTGGAAAAGAGCCAGTGTACCTACGTATACTTGAATTTAACACCTGTCACCTGTGCAAAAGACTTAAGAGTCTGTAGCGCGTTTGATTAACGCACATGTACTATAATTCAGAGATCGAGCGCGAACGTATTTAAAATACCGTGCCCACTGTGCAGTGTGTACACCGCGTATTTTGAGGGAGGGCAGTGTTCATTACCAACTTTAGCCGGGTCCCCAGACTATTATTAATTAATCCGTTATTAATAAGCCTTTGTAATACTGCAGGCGGGAAAGCAGAGGGCATAGAAAAAGGGGTAATCGATTTCTTACCGATTTCTGCATATGAAGGAAACGAATATCGACTAATCGCGACTAAGAAAAACAGAATCGGTTATTTCGACTAAAGGAAATTCTGAAATCGGTAACCTGCTATTCTACTAAATGCATAGTCGACCGAATAGGTAATCGCGAATAATCGATTAACCTACAAAACCTGGAAATCGGTTACACACCCTACATATCTGCACTGACTGCACATGTCATGATATATAGAACATGCTGATTTCGTATATTAGTCGATGTATGATATTAATCAACAGCGAAAGGCTACTGAGTTGCTTTAATTTCTAGTCCAGAGTGAACTTATAGATTCACTATGCACTAGCTCTACAGGGAGAGGGACACTTATCCAATTGGTATCAGATCCGGAAGGAGAAGGGAAAACTGCATGACGCGGCCCGCGGAGTGCGGAGTGTGCATGATAAAAGTATATACAAGTATATCTGTTGAGTTTTAGTTTTGGGCATTCGGTACAGTACATTATGTTATGCCTCTTGAAAGGTCATCTTGGAAACGTTAATTGGTTGGGGTTTTCTTCGGAATCGTTCCAACTTAAGTTACTTAAAACCTCATTCATATAGAACTATAGGAAGAATTCTTAAGAAAAATTTATAGCTGAACATCATAGTATACGCCACGAAGCCCTGCCAATTCGAATTCTGCTTAAATGGTTTCGATATCATTAGGGCAGTGGCGTTACTGGTGTAGAAACATATCAAAGATTGATATCAGTGGCGGGTGCGGGAGGGGGATGTGCCCCCGCCCGCGCGGAGCGCGGAAGCTTTTGAAGCTGCCTTATGAAACTTCATGGTCGCACATGCATAGTTGCATTTAAAAATATTACATATAAGGTACAGGCCCCTTTCCTCCCCCCCACCCAACTTTATGATTAGGGAAGGGGGGGGGGGGGGGGGCCATGCCCCCCTCCTCCCCCCCCCCCCCCCCCCCCCCCCCCCCGCTTCTTACGCCACTGTATAGGGCGACAACACCCATGCATCACAATTAAGGGATGCTACATGCATATGTGATGTATACACCATTCCACCAAACCTATATATAGGCATGCACGATTGCTTTGCTATATAATTAAGGCATTATTGCCAGCTGCCATATGTTTTCGATTCCTTGCATGTATATTATAAACATATATACCCCTTGCAGCGCAGAAGAACGTTTTCCCGCTTGATTCGCGCCAATGATATAATCACCGCCTTCCCATTCACTGAGCGGGACGCGATTTGCCAAAATCATTGGCGCGAATCAAGCGGGAAAACGTGCCCGTAGTTTGTTCAACTGTATTTTCGTAACGGATGATATAGAAATAAACGAACAGAACAAATCAATAGCTACGGGACTCTTCTATGTACATGTGCAACCCGAATTTGACCCGTTTTCAACACTCGTACGTGGAGAAATGAGGAATTCTAACCCGCGGGGTTAACGATTGTTGTATCCACGGCACGGAAAATGTGTATATCACAAAAATCGATTTTCACAGAGAGAAATGGTGTGGGATCAAGTGTACGAAATTTGAAATGAAAATGTAGTACCGTCGCGAAGATGTGTTGTTTAGTACAACGTGCAATTTTTATAGTGATAAAATTATAACCCCACAAGCCCGATTTTGCTGGACACTGTCCCATATATCTTTGCCACAATAGAAGTCCAATGTTAACTGACATGCACTGACATCCATACAAAAAAGGTGGATATATACAATCAAGATGCCCCATGGCAAGTCTCCAAAAATTCACCCTGTTGCTATAAAGTATGTGATACATGCATGATGTAATGTCCACTAATACATGTATATATACGAAATCATTCTTTCGTGTTGTATATCTCCATGACTGCGATAAGTCGCTCCTCCTCCTTAAATTTCCTTGTATTTATTATTGACAATACAAAGCCAGACTGTGATGGACATATAAACCTATAGCTACGCATTGACCAACACCCCCATGCATGCAGCGCAGTGACCATGCAGATCTAGATTCGCCATTTGCTGTTGCCCAAAACGATCATCAATACATGTATATATACTGCATGCAGTTGAGATGTTTACAGCATATTAAAAAGTGTCAAGTTCTTCCTTGGAGTCAGAAGCCCTCAGTTAATTCCCCCATTTCCAAGAAAAAATTCCGTGTGGCCACATTAAAACCAAAGACTGATATGGTTGTTTTGTTTTACATCATACATGATGTGCACTATCAACTTTTATTGATAAAGGTGTCGATGCGGGCAAACACATACGTACACACATGATCAATCGCATGCAGGCCGCGCAATTATATGGCCATATTGCTATACGTGTATAAGACTCTTATACACGTATAGCAATATGACTGGCGGACGTAATTTTACAGCGATAGAACTAATAGATACACGCATGCCGGGCATGCATGCAACGGACGTGTATATGATGCATATAGGTCCGTATACCATACTAACTATTTACCGGCATACATGAAAGCATGCCGTGCACGTGAGTATACGGGCCATGTCTTGTACATGCATGTATATATAAAGAACACGCGCTTTTTCATTTAGATCCCTCTGCTGAAGCGGTGGTATAGCTTCAGGCCAATCAAAATGTCTATGATCAAGTTGGTCACCATGTTCGGAATCTTCAACGTCATTTTCTTGCAAGCTCAGGGAGGCAAGCAAAATTTATTACGTACACTTATAACACAACATGTATGTAACACAGCTCAGCATCGCTGTCTAGTCCCGGGCCAAGTGTTCAAGCATTGCGTCGATTGCCCTCGCAACCCAGCTACCTGCGAGGGCCGCGCCTCCGGATGCAGTATGGATTGTGTACCTGGATGCGAGTGCCCTACCGAACAAGTACTCGATGAACAGAATAAAAGATGCGTGTTTGAGGAGCAATGTCCACTTCTATGTCAGTTGATTTCGTATATGTATCTACTTTTGTTTTTTTTAATATGCATGCATGTTTGATCTTAACACATGCATGCAGCCTGTCCAATCCCGGGCCAAGTGTTCAAGCCGCAAGGTGTCAACTGCCCTGGCAATCCAGCGACGTGTGAGAACCCTTTTCCCGCCTGCCCTTTTACGATTGAACCTGGATGCGAGTGCCCTACTGGACAAGTAATCGATGAAGAAAATAACAGATGCGTGTTTTTGAGGCAATGTCCACCACGACCAAGAAGTTCGATTTAGAAAGCCGCGTACATGTTAATGCACAATGTAGATATTGCACTGATTAGCGCAAACCGTCATGTTAGCTGCATGGTTTTATAGAGATGCATAAATCATACACGCGTGGAATTAAATTTGCACTCATTTGCACTCATTCTAACTTAATTGCTCGGCCTGGTGTCATCCAACCTTTTAATTCTAGATCATGGACGCATTTCGCAGCCTCTGCAGCCATACAATCACAATCAGCATGCAGTACAGATCTCCGCAGGGCCATAGCCATTTGTATCATTGCCGTGAATCATCATGCACTTTAAGGTGACAGTATAGATGAACTGGGATAGCTCTCATGCATGGTCAGGCCGTTTCCCTTAAACTTTTCATACTGCCATCTTTGATGGTGGCTCAAATTTTGTAGTTAATGAATGACCTGATGCAGAGTGACGATTGCATCTAGGAGTTAAGGTCGTCCAACTTTCTGCGATGTCAAATGTCCTGACACATTTTCAACCTCATAAGCACGGCACTTATGGGCGCAAATGAGCAAAACGTGCTATATAACTGTTCCCAAAGTCACCTACCCATTTGGAAATTTGAATTGTATTAAAACACTAAGCTCTAACAGGAAGTATGTGAATGTTTATCAAAGCTACTCAACAGTACACCCACCTACAACACCAAATATTTTTTTTACAAACATGCAGTATAAATTTGCATGAAACAACCAAGTCAGAATAGACCCTTCTCGCCTAGAGATGAGGAATTTGATAGCACATCCGGAGGCAACCACAACCAAGTGAAAACGGCATCCGGAGGCAGCCACAGCGATATGAATCAAATTAAGTTCAAAGCTTGATCCTTGCTATCACATTCCTGATCTTACGCGAGAAGGGTCTATTCACTGACACTTGAAGATCATCTCAACATTACATTTAGATCTGAGAATTAGATGGTATTATTATACAAGTCATGCCCAGTTGTAAGCGCTAAAGAGTAATCCTGATGTCGGTGAAACTGCTCACTCTCATTCTTAATGAACAACGTTGGTTTTAAAACTGATAAGACTTGGTCTTAGCACACATCACAGATTTGAACAGAAGTCACCATGACTCAAAATACACATACATACCGGTTGAGAGCCATATCTACAGTTCCTATGACATTGAATACTGTTGAAAAGAATGCTCAAACAGTTCGGCACTTTTTTTCACACACACACACACATCGGTAACTAAATAGCACACTAAGAATTAAGCCTTAGGCTTCAATATTAGTAGATGCTGTAGGCAGTATACACGCGGCTTCTCTAGTGTTACGGGCATGTACCAGTTAGAGCTAGCTGAAAGGATGTATAGTTTGCTTGATGCATGGACTGCACCAATGTGTGCGTGTACCCGTTTATAGGCCTTGCGTACATTGTATGCCAATAGGCACCCAGTCGTTCGTGCCTTTAACTCACCAACCATTTGCATCGAAGACATTCTCCAGTGTGGTTTTGTATAACGTAAGGCGAATGACAATCTCGATCTCGTCCACAACACGTAGCAAGAACGCTAATTGGTGCGCACCGCCCGTATGAATGACCTACGGCGGGTGTATGTTTTCTTTTACGAAGAGATAGTAATACGGCTAGTTCATTTCTAAAAGCGAGAGATAAGCAGCCGCAGGTACGGTAGTATCTATGATTTCACAAGGACGCTAAATTTAAAAAACAAAGCAATTCGAGGGGGTGGGGCTCAGTGGCACGTGATAATATGCAAGTTGAAGGGGTGGAGCTAATATGGTGCTTTAATGGTTGCGTCACTAGTCTCGGAACGGGACGAGCGTATGCAATGAAGTGTAACGAGTGCGCATGCGTAACCGTGGTGAAATAGTTGTTGCCTCTTACTTTCAGTTTAAAAGGTGATAAAAATATGATTATTTTGATTTTGGCTTCGAAACGTGTGACTAAACATGGTTTCACTTTTAAAGTTGTTAATTTGTTGTGTTTATTAAAGTTAATTAAGCATAGTTAATAACTTGTAAATAAAATGATGTAAACACATTTGCCTAACCTCAAGTTGTTAGTTTCTAAATATTAGATTTTTTTCGTACTCCTATCAAAAGTTATTCCCGTTCAAAAGCATTGCGTTCTTTCGTGGACACCCGGTATAAAGATGGCTAAGCTTGTGACATGTCATTCTACATCCTCATAATCTGACACTGAAAACTTTCTCGATGATCATGAAAATGATGGCGTTCGATTATACTTACCTTGCC